>OZ024903.1:13670097-13674941 GCA_964017125.1 Flabesymbios commensalis
TCTTATTATTTTCAAAGCCCCTTAAATACCTTCTTTTGAAGGCCAAACAGTAAATTTCTGGTGGATCATGGCTTCGATATGGTATAATTTAGGAAGGTAAAATGCTTTTCACGCCGTGTACATACTTAATAATAATATTACACCACGTATTGAATCACGAGATAAACACTGGAAACTTGTTTGAAGACATGCCAACCTTTGATATTGCATGTTACAGAAAGCGATGACAGCACGTTCCCTATCTTGCCAGTGGTGCTGGGGGTGGTGTTTGGGGTGGTCGCCATGTTCCTGATCGCCTTCGCGGTGTACTACAGCCTGCGACGCCACATGCGAACTGACAGAGACCCCAGGCGCCAGCGACGCTATTCTGACGGCGACAGCAGCTTCACCAGCCACACGCCGTCCACCCAGTACGGGTTCAATATGCCCCGCAGTCAGGACAGACACTGGTTCACCAGGGGCGGCGCCAAGCCCGGCGGACAGCCCTTCGCCATGCCACGCCCTGCCATGCATTCAGGTTTACCCAAACCGGCCGCTTCTGTGTTCGATGCTCAGCATGCTCATGATATTGTAAGCAATCATTTTTGGCCCGAGTATGGCATTCTATCCTTCACTTTACCATGTTTAAATAAAAACTGAATGACGACGATGAATATCTGATCTAGTTTTGTGACAGATACGCTTTCATTGGGCGAGGCTAGAATACTGTACTTGGTTCACTTTTTTGTATTTACAATATATTTATTTTGCCATTTGAACATGTACAATAAAGTAATAGTAGGTTTCGCTTGCCGAAACCAATCATTTTCATATTGAATGCAATCGAAACATATCCCAGCCAGCGATTTGGTTCTTGTTGGTTCACTGTGGCCCAACATTAATAGGGCCCACCCTGTGATGGCCAGGATAGGACTTTAGCTTTAAATTTAATCACATGTACTTAAAACACTACATTAGAAAAGGGATGACGATTATAAACCACGCTTAAAATACGTTTATCTTGATGGACATTTGTGTTTGCTTAAATATTTATTGATCAAAAATTGCATTATTGTCATTAATTGTATTTTCTGCTCACATGTATAATGTGAAATGTATAATGAAAAAAATGAATGTACATTATAACCTAAAGTTACTGCATATTTGACGCATGAATCATTGGTCTTTGTTAACATGACCATTTCAGAACTGGGGAGCTCTACAGAGGGCATCGCAGTGTAGCGAGCTTCACAGAGGTACGGCGCCGTACGCTACCGATGATCAGGAGTTTGTAAGTCTAAAATATATCTAACAAACTTCCATCTCACATGCCCCACAAATACATAGCATATTTTGATTGAAACAAATCAATACAAAATGGCATCTAATCGATCTAATGTGAGGATGGCATCTAATCGATCTAATATGATGATGTTTATAACTTTTGTTTTCTTTAATATTTGCACCTTTATTGAGGATCTTTGAATGTCAGATGAGCTTGTAAATGTAATTTGATGTCCAGAAATGGATTTCACGCATCAAAATTAGTTAGAAATTACTTATCACACGTGATAATAGATTATTAGTTAAAACTATTTGTTTTCGGATCACCTTTTATGATCATCTGAGGACTTTTAGGAGAGTAATATATGACTACTTAGGGAGACTCTGGCCAATTTTCTGTCACTCAAATGTCTACCCCAAATCGTAAAATGGACAGTCTATGCGTAGGATGTTCGGCCATTTTTGAATTTTCAGTGATATTTCAAAATGCAAGGATGCCAGTCTGGCACTCTTGATGATTGCAATCTAGATATCTAATGCATCAATACTCCTCCAAAACTTTTATACACCTGTATATTCCCATTTGCAAGATTCCACCCAGATATGCCCTTTGACTACACAGTGATCTGAAATGTGGTTAAAATAGTTGTTTTGAATTCAGCACTACTGTTGAGATTTCGGTCAAATACTCTAAATACTCAAACGAATGGGAACGCTTGGACTTCTGTGGTCTTGCTATTATTAAATTATTATATTAAAAACATACATTTCTCGTGTATAAGGTCGTACGTTACGTAGATATTATAAAGTCTACTTGTTAGAAAGTTTAACAACAGTCATTAAATACATCACTCGTGGACTGTACTAAATAAAATATCAGTATGCGAATATAGAAATAGTGTATAAGCTTATGGTAACTAGTGGATACAATTTAACAGAATTGAGGGATTATAGAGATGGATTTAAAAGTATACGAAAGTTGTTGGAATTAAATTAGATATGTGGGAATAGTCTGCACTCTATTTTTGAAGTTCTCAAATTCCACAAAAAACTCCAGGCAGTCGGTCTCATGTTGGACGATATATGAACACTGAACAATTTGTAGTCAGAAATCAAAATTATTCAACAAAGATCTCCCAAAGTTTTTAAATTGGAAGTAGCATATAATTAATAATGTATACCATAGTACGCAGTTAGGGTGAACCTAAATTTTAAGTACCGAAATTCCCATATGCGATACGCAGTGGTTTTCGAGATATAGCCGCACCCTAACCAAAAGTCAATGGTCACATATTTCAATCTAATGTTAGTCATGGACAAGTTGGTAGAACATATGCAATGATAACTTAGGTAATTATGAAAAAAATAATACCAGTATATGCTATAAATATATCTTATTTAGTAAATGGCAGAATATCCAGCCACCAGGGCCTAGTGCACCACACACAATTTTCTTATTAATTATACTACTAGCACTAGCTGCGACAAGCAAACGAAAGATCAACCCAGTCTGCACGCAGTTAAAAACATGGAACAGGAAACGAAGTACCAAATGATCAAACACAAATACAGACCTTGCAATGATGGGGAAAATTGAATAAAATACACAAAGGACTAGTCCAAACTACAGTAGTTGTAAGCCTAATCTTGAAGTACAGTAAAATGAACTGAAAAAATATAAATGACACTAATTAGACTAATGAACAATATACATACCAGAAGCCTGCCTTCCTTCTCAAGGAGCTAAAAGTACACGACCATACTGCATGTAAAAGGCGAGAACCTTCCACAAGCCAAAGGCCAACCCATATGCTCCAAAGGTACCACAAACACACGACCACAAAGCATGCAAAAGGCCAAACCCTTCTGCATGTTACAGGCCAAACCTACCGTTCCAAAGGTACCACAAGCATATGATCATCCCTACCTCTAAAACAATTTGTATATATGAAGAAACGACTCCCACAGATACCCAGAAGTAAATATACGTAGATATTACAAATGGTAGTCTTTAAACCAGACTTTAAAAATGAATTAAATAAATTAGTAATATATATTTACTCTTGGGTGGGAATTAGGATTGTAATTCATGTGTCGAGGTGACTGAAAATAAGAATGAGAAGAGATACCTTGTAAATGGTCAAACAATTATGGGACAGCACTACTAGTAGTTATCAAATTTATTATCGATTTTTACAATCATTTCGCAGTGTAAATATTATTATTCAATTGAAATATTTTTTATGACGATGATTTGTTCTCAAAATATTTAACGTTCACTTGAATGGCTGAAATAATTGATATGTGGAGTGGACTAATATTTTAATTTATTTAACATTAGTAAACAACAAGCTATAAAATTAGCATATAATGTATTTGCCTGTGATTTTAAATGAAATATATATGTAATATAGACAGTATTCTGTAATCATAAAGATGTGTTTCTTTGTTTCTTGCAGCAATGGACTCCCAACTAGATTACGCAGTGAGCTGGCATTTTTATATATATTTCTTTTGTGAGATTAATCGCAAAAGTAGTTATGCTTAAAACAAAATGATATCTCAAAACAATGCGCCGTCATAAATTAGACAGGCATTGAAAAAATAAGATAAACACTTCAGTTTGCAGAATTGTGCAGTTTGTGAATTATTTTATGGATCACACATATAAAATGGTCTACTGTTTTTCATGTTTATACACGTTTTACACATACAAATATATTTGATGGAGCAGTTGAGCTATAACACTGATGAGACGATTTCATAAAGTGTGCCATAACGCAAACAAGTGAATAGCCTGGAGCTGAACATTATTTTCTACTGTTGCTGCATCATTGTATACCACCATCTCCGGGATGCTAGGATGTATAGACCTACCACATCTGCATAATTATATGTCCCAACCCCCACTGATCACTAAGCAAACACGAAACGTTTATCCTCTGTCGATTCAATGTTGGGCCGACGTCGGAGACGACGGCCAACATTAAATCAACACAACTTACCGTGTTTGCGTAGTATATAATATGTTTGTTCAAGTGATCTACCATACCAACATCACACCATATTAAGTATATATTATTAACCCTTAAAGCGCGGAATTTTTTTTTTAAATCCATGGAGACCAAAGGGTTTTTTATTTTAAAACCATCTGAAATGTCTTAGTTAGCTCTTTCCGATTCATCAGAATACCTATGTTATGGGTCATTTTGACGACTGAAGTCTATCCCCGCGCTGTAAGAGTTAGCACTGCATGTTTGTACGGGAGAACCCCCCCCCCCCCTCCTCCCTGTAATACATGTGTGTATTTATGCCTACATTCAGGTGTTATGTATTCTCGCTACAGGATAATGAGATGCAGCAGCAGGATCTCCTTATGTTATTGACCAATCACACAGCTTCCCCAAGTGTGTCATAAAACAGCGGCTTTAATACTTAGCCTCTGGAGCACTAATGTCGACTACAGTAGACATTCTGTGTTCTTATTAACCTGCAAAACCAGTTGTTAAAGGGAAATATGGTTTAAATCTTGAAACACTGATATATGTTGGGACATCATTTCCACAAATCACAGACATTTT
>OZ024903.1:13675141-13767641 GCA_964017125.1 Flabesymbios commensalis
AATATGCCGATTGTCACTATTTGTTGATTTTTGTATGTATGGTGAATCCATTGGTTGTGCACACTGACGCAGGATGTGTATATATTTTGTGTATATATTGATGTAATATATTTACAATAATCTTTATAAAAATAAAGTGCTGCTTAATTGATACATATACCTAATTATAAAACTGATTGTATCTAATTACGACAAAAAAATGATCGGTTTCGGTTACACTTTTTGTACCAGATTAGGGAAATCATAAATGGTTCCCTGGTTGTTGTTGCTGTGGGGAGGTTCAGGGCGTCAATTAGATGTCAAATATCCAGGATACAACGTATACATACAAGATTACCAGTAATATGTGAGATCTAATTGATTGCTAACATCAGGATCACGACATTGCAGGATAAAACAAGACTGGGCTGATAATGCCCATATATTATGTATGTGCTGATAATGCCCATATATAATGTTTTGGGCTGATAATCCCTATATATCATTATGGGCTGATAAGGCCCTATGTTATGTATGGGCTGATAATGCCCTATATTATGTATGGGCTGATAATGCCCATATATAATGTTTGGGCTGATAATCCCTATATATCATTATGGGCTGATAAGGCCCTATGTTATGTATGGGCTGATAATGCCCTATGTTATGTATGGGATGGTAATAGCCATAATCATTATGGGCTGATAATGCCCTATATTATGTATGGGCTGATAATCAGATAATGCTCTATATAGTATGGGTTGACAACTCCCATATATATTTAATCTCATCAAAAACAACACAATATTGTAATTTTAAACCTTCCTATGTATTTTTTTTACTTAAACTCACCAGTTAGCGTTCGCCCAATGACAATAGAAAGGAAGCCAAACATTAAGCAGATGGAATGTATACTTCATTTTCTGTAAATACTGTACATGTAGTTCACACCAACTTTGTTTTAGTGGTATGTAACTGATCGGTGTCAATGAGCGATATAGCTTTGTGGTACATTGCATTGTGCGATGTGATACATTGCATTGCGCTTTGTGGTACATTGCATTGCGCTTTGTGGTACATTGCATTGTGCGATGTGGTACATTGCATTGCGCTTTGTGGTACATTGCATTGTGCTTTGTGGTACATTGCATTGTGCTTTGTGGTACATTGCATTGTGCGATGTGATACATTGCATTGTGCTTTGTGGTACATTGCATTGTGCTTTGTGGTACATTGCATTGTGCGATGTGATACATTGCATTGTGCGCTGTGATACATTGCATTCTGCGTTGCTTTAGGCCTTCATTGCATTGTGCTATGTGGCATTGTATAGATTGTGGCATTCTGCATCATGCAATTAGACATGATGCATTGTGCCTTCATTGCATCTTGCAATGTGGAAATCCCACATAAAGTCACGCTATGTGATGATAACGGTAGTCGAACCACAGCACACAATGCACATTGGAAGGCATGATGCGAGATACACAAGGCAACAAACAAACACATCGGTATTATGAAATGGCCAGATCACCACAAGGCTCATTGTGAATAGAACAAACACATAGCATGTTGCAGAAAGCACCATGCGGCATGTACACAATACTTCCTCATTATAACACAAGGGCTGAGCTATACTCTAGTTTACAGGAGAACTGTGTAATCACCAACGATACTGAGACAGAAGCTGTTATATAGCCATCTGGTTTAGGTCCCAAACAAAAGTTCACATCATCTCTATTTGTTTGTCATTTGATTTCCATTTCTTTCAAATCTTATTCCCGTTATGTATGTCTCCTGATCACCTGACAATAGGGAATGTGTTCGATTATGTGGATAAATGCATTTTAAGGATACAACAAAATATTTTTAAGTGATAACATGATGCATATATTTTTTAACACTGAAAGTATAGGATATTACCGCTATATTACTTTCATTGTATATTTTTTATATTTTCATTTTTATAACTGCAGCTCAACATTGCTATCTATCTACCATTCTGTTGTTAATTGAAAAATATGACTGCTGATTATTTAAAATAAATATGTGCTTATTTACTTGATTATGTTTATTCTTTTCAATGTCACATTATGTTTCGAAACATTTGTACATCCCAAACGAGAATATTTTATCTTGAAATTAATAATACATTTATGATTTGAGCTTAAAAAAATGACAACGACTCGCTTTCTTAATTGAAAAAGCCGTTATCAACATAGCCCTCAGCGACTTGTCAGATTGTTACTTATGGGCACAACCAGAGCATTCCAAAAAGCTGGATCGGCTAAGGAGAAAGCTTTAGTTTTGATACCGGGAACGAAAAATCTATTTTAGTTTGTGGAGCGTAGATAATTTGTGCATTTCGGACGAAAATGCTTCGCGTCGAGATATATGCAGGTTGGTTGTCTTTTAGGGTTGCATCCAATTTCAGTTGCCAAACTAAAAAATATATGCATTTGAATTGAAAATGTCCTCGTGTACTTTTCCTATTACGAGCTCAATCAATCAATCAATTCGGTAACTTCTATAGCGCCTAAATCCTCGGAGCTCAGCGGCGCAAAATACAAATCGGAATCAGCTCAATGGCAGGAGGCAAAGCTTAAGTCGTCAACTGGGAGTCGGATCTTCGAGGAATTAGGGGGGGGGGGGGAAGAGCCGAATCGAAAAGAGAGTTCTCAGCATTTTTTAAAAATAAGGTGACTGTACTCGCTGTTTTCAAATTTAATCACCCGCGGTGAATTCCAGGTGGAGGGAGCTGCAACTGCAACAGCCCTTGACCCCCATTTTCTTTGATAACGTGGAACAGTTAACAAAAAGGGAATTGCAATAGTCAAGATGACTAGTAACTAGATCACATGCAACAGATTTTGCAGCTTCTGGTCTAAGGTAGGCCTACTTCCTAATACGCCGATGTGATAGAACCATATTTTGCAAGTCTGAGAGATTTATCGTTTGAAGATAAAATCACAATCAAAAACGAATCCCAAATTTCTAACGAATGCTTTAGGAATTGTGTCATGGTCAAGTAATAATATAAGGAATAGATCTTTGAACTTTTCTCTTTGTTCTTTTAAAACCGATAATGATAAACTCGGTTTTACTTTGATTTAGCTTTAGCTTCGAATTTGTCATCCAAGTGAAAACATCAGTAACACAGGATTTTAAATCAGTTAGAGATTCTAAAGCTTCAGAACCGGATAGAGATATATAAATTTGTGTGTCGTCGGCATAGATATGATGTTCTACATCATTATCAGCGAAGACGTGACTGAGGTAAAGAGTATAGGTCCAAGGACAGAGCCCTGGGGTTCACTAAAAGATATATAAACCGCAACAGAAATATAATCCTGAATTTTTACCTGTCGACATCTGTCGCTCAAGTACGATGTAAACCAGTTAAGAGCTGTACCAGAAATTCCATACCACGATGACAAGCGGCTAATTAGCGTGAGGTGATCAATTGTGTCCAAAGCAGCAGATAGTTACCCTGGCATTTTTCATGAAATTGTTGATCTCAGTGCGTACACTGGCTACCAGCATACATAAGCTTTTGCTAGGCTCTCCAGCTCTGAAACTAACCCATGCGAACCTTGCGTCAAACGCGGACTACGTTACATTATGACTTTAAAGCAACACAATCAGGACAAAATCGTCATTTTTATTTTGGCTTCTTGGTATGTCCATAATATGTCAACAGCGAAAATAAAATGTTGGCTTTTGGATGATTTTTGGCTTGCTTGTGTCACTTTAACATGTCACGATATGTTCTTTTATGGTCAAGATATTGTACTAAAATGGTATGATATTACAATGAAATGCCAGGATATGAAATTTTAATGTCAGGATATGACTTTTTAATGTCAAGATATGACATTTAAATGTTAGGATATCACATTTGACTGTCGGGATATAATATTATAAAGTCAATATGTGGACTTATAATGTCAGGTTATGGCCCTTTAACGGCTCGATATGGCAATACTATCTCATGAGATTGCACTATATAGTCGGGATATGGCATTATACTATCAGGATATGCCACTTTATATCATAATATAGCCTTATATCAGTAGATTATACAATTTTTATATCAGTTTTATACCAAGCTATGACATTATAATAATTATTGTCATAATGTGGTATTATAATGTCAGTATATAGCATTATAATATCAGTAGCATGGTACATGGTGGCTTTATGCACAATATGGCCTCATAATAAAAGGATGTTATAATATCACGATTTAGCATATTAATGTGAGAATATAGCATTGTAAGATCAGGATATGGCAGTATAACATCACTCTGTGGCGTTTTTTGTCAAGAAATGACATTTTTATGTCAGGATGTGGCATTATATTGTCATCATATGACATTATATGGCAGTTTATGGTTAGGGGACATCATTTGAATATAAATATATACAATTTTAATGTCACGATATCACATTTGACTGTCTAATAGACAGTGTCTATGATATTATAAAGTCAAGTATGTGGAATCATAATGTCAGGTTAAATGGCCTTTTAACGTCTCGATATGGCAATAATATTGCAGGAGATGGCACTATATAGTCAGATATGGCATTATAATATCAGGATATACCACTTTAATGTTATAATATAGCCTTATATCATTAGGTCATACCATTTTTTATATCATTTTATTACCAAGCTATGACATTGTATTTTCATAATGTGGTAGATCAGTATATAGCATTATAATATCAGTAGCTATGGTAGCTTAATTGCACAATATGGCCTCATAATAAAAGGCATTATAATATCACGATCTGGCATGTTAATGTGCCAATATAGCATTGTAATAATTATAAAGACATGGCAGTATGGCGTCATCATGTGGCATTTGTTGTCAAGAAATGACATTTTTATGTCAGGATGTGGTGCAGTGTATAGTAAGGGGACGAATTTTTTAAGTAAAGTAATTTGTATTAATGATCTGACATTATAATGTCATGATTTTACATTATAATGTAAAGATAGGCATGTTTGGCATCATCAAATGTCATTTTAATATCTGGCTATGACACAATATGCACTAGTCAGAATATGCACTATAAAGTCAAGATATAACAGTTTACCGTCATTATTATATCACTGTGCATGGCACTATGACTATGTTGAGACCAGGATGTGTATTACAATGTCGGGATGCGGCAGTATAATGTAAGAATATGGCATTTTATTGTCAGAATATGGCGGTATATCGTTAGAACATGGTATTATGTGACTCATCATTTTAAAATGTGAGGAGTCAGGCTGTGCTAACAACAGTTTAAATTCGTGAAACACTTCAATTGGAATGTTGATGCCTAGCGACCTTTAACGACATGTTATATGTGTGTCACAATACACCTTTCCCAATAGCAACACGCCACAAAGTGACTAAAAACTGAACTATTTAGTTGGGAGTCCTGCTTATGCGCAAAATCGTGCAAACAGTGTATAACATGCATGATAACTCATTTTTACTAATAAATAACAATATTCTGGTTAGGGACCTCTACTGTGTCACAATAAATCGGTAGGATAAATACAATATGTTAATTTACCCCATCCCATGTTAATGCATCCCCTTTAAGGCCTATTTCAAACGTATAACCATACTAATATCATGTTCTAAGGGAATGCTTGGACATTAATACTATTAGTCAGGTCCCATTTTCGAAATTTCTGACTTGGTAAGGCATTTTTTAGTAGAATTTGGCATGCAGTTGTTCTTACAAAATTTGGGAACGCTGATTCCAAATCCGCCCCATGCCAAGCTCTATTTTGTATTTTTCCTTCTCAAAATTCAAAAACAAAATGGCCGCCAAAATTAGTGAAAATGTCACAGCTTTACATCACGGCTTGGCTTACAATGAACATGAAAACCCACCTGAGCAACATACTTAAAGTCCCCTGAATTTTACCTTGTGCGTTTGCCGCTGTAGGACAAAATCCAAAATGGCCGCCACTGCAAGGCAATGTGCTATAACTTTGCTTCCAAATAACGTAGAGATGTGTTTTTGGTGTCTACATATAGGTTTCTCACACTCGGGAAACCAATTCAGAGCCGTGATAACATCTATTATCAATATTTCACAAAGTTATGGGGGGAAAAACAAATGTTGCGCCAGGAAAACGACACATCGTAGGCCAGTGTAATAATAATGATTTATTTAATAAAGTCATTATTTCACATTTAGAAGCCGAGGGAAAACAAACGTAATATCCGGCATGTTGTAAAAATGTTTAGATTATTGACAAAAAATATTTTATGATTGTTGATCACTGTCCGGCACTAGATAACCTGTCGCTCACCATATAACCGTTCTAGGCCTATTAGTATGTGACCTATGTGATATCCACCTGCATCGTGTTTTTACAGCACCGTGAGGAAGAAAGCTATATTTAAATGTGAGTTGGCCACGGGTGGCGCCCTCCTGCCCAAGCCCTGTACTAGGGTTAAGCAAAACATGAAGTTAATCCATCAAGGTGGTCTGCATAACCACGGCAATAATGACACACATACATGTTCCGTTCCTATTCAGACAAGAAGTCGTTTAAATTAAACAATTTATGATTCTAGTAACTAGGTATATTGTGCTGGTTGAAACTACCCGGTATGACTGGGCCGCCTAACTCACTGCGAAGCCCAGTCACACTGACCGCCATTTTGTTTCCACAGCCAGCTGTGTAAAAACGACAAAACTCGGATGCCATGAAATTGAGACGAATATTTCAAGTGCCTACGAAAACTAGGCCATTTCCAGCAGGCGTAAACTTTTGATCGTATTAGAACTATTACATTTAAAAATGGAGGTCACGGTGTCAGAGCCTTGCGATGTCATCAGGGTAGGCTGAAACGTGCACATCACATAAAAATTATGTTTCTCAATCGGATTGACAATTTACATAATCATGATAATAGTATCATCTTAATTTTTATATTTTTGATCAAAGTAGATACCGTACAAAAGCCTGGTAATGCGCTGATAACACAGTTTTCAGACATAATTGAACGAATGAAGTCCCAACCATCGGCTCGGAGATCCACACAAAACCGCAATGTAGGCTACACATATTTCTACTCCCCCAACTTGAATGAGATAGATAATATCACCATCAATAACTTTGATAAAATACAGTTACACGATATCGGGAATCTGTAATTTGGTGCAGAAGTTATATATGTTTTGGGCATATACGATTGATGGTTGAGGACACGCTGGGGTAATGTTGAAAATACTGACGATGAATTTATTTTATAAATATAGTATGAACATACACCATCTTCAGAAGATGTTAGTAACTAACCTAGTCTTGGCAACTAAATGCTATAGAGTGTCATGAACAAGTCACCAAAGATTATTGGGTACACTATTGCAACAAGATATGATGCAGAATATGTGGTAATTGGGGCAATAATACCGTTCGTAGCACGATCAGGATGTTTTTATGAAGATTAACATAAAATACAGAAACTTTCTAGATGTGGTCGTGATATGGTGGTATGTATGAGGAATCAGTAGGTTCTGGTCATGCATGCTTCTAATCAGATATAAGCTCTCACTCTCACATGATATACAATAACCCAACAGGTTTAGTTGTGTCTTGAAGTGGTATGGGAGCGACCACCCTATTTTGCAGGAAAAGGTATCAATGTTAAAGACAATAAGTCTTACCATATATAAAGTGATGAAATCATAATGATGGACGTGAATATATTTAGGTCCATAATAACTATATGTCTCCTCCAGATATAGTAGATTAATTATCATTCATACAGAGTATTTATTACTTATATATAATATTCTTTAGTAATAAACATTGATCATCTAATAATCTATGCAAGACACATGTATCCTACATCAAAAACATTTCCATGCACACTGCCATGTTATCTCAGATGAATATATAACAGATAAAGTACAGAATCAGGGAGGAGGGCAATACAGTTTCAGTTCAATGTTCAAATTCACCACTTTTGGTAAAGAACGATGCCATTCAACTATTCAATAAACACTGGTATTTAAGTGTGAACAATACTCAGGTACATGATAAGACGTTAAATGCTATTACGACAATCAAACTGTCAGATACTGACAATGTGGTAGCCGTAGGAACTGATGTAAACTTGCTCATTCTGCTTTCAAAACGTTCTCATCATAGCAATGCCTAGCTGTGTAAACCTAGAAATGGTGATATTTATCGTACCATTCAACCGTCTCCATGGCTTCCACAACACCAGCACATCAATTCTAAAAGAAAGACATTTAAATTAATTCATAAACACCCAGAACTAGAACTTAAGCCAATTGAAGTATTTCAATGTATCCTCTTCGTCAATAACCCCTGCCACAAAAAGTGGATATTGTTTCCGTTGTATTTTAGGCCTGTTTAGCGATAAATACAGCTCTGGCCAGATAACAATATTATAAACATCAATGAGATTGTGGTTGGAGCTTCATTGATGGACAACTGCAACTAGTTCTCGTGTAAAAGCTTCCTGCTCAACCTGAATAACTATCACATTTAGTTTGATTAAGTGTGAATTAGGACCACGAGAAAATAGCCAATGGCGTCCTATCAAGGAGTCGCTACATCAATTCCGAAGCTGCACACATATATGATCAATGTATTGATGAGGGTGACTATTCTCTCATTATCATTATGCAAGATGATGGCATTCATGCAGATCTGAGATATACACTGCAAGCCTATGTAGCTACAGTAATGAAAGTAACACATGCTACTTTTGTGAAATTTCCTCATAGTTGATGTGCTGTTTTTAAATAATCATATTTTTTGTATTCCCCGTAACTACATGTAAAATGGAAGTTGAGTTTATTATACTGTGTAATTTTTTGTATCAGAAAACTATTTAAGCGCAAAAAATAACTTCCTACGGCATTTAGAAAAATGGTTATTGTATTGCTGTATAATTGGCGGCCATCTTGGATTTTTCCCCGAAACTACATGTAATATAAACGTTCCAGGAGGTTATTACTGTATTGTACTAGATTTATTGGTATTAAAAACCTATATTTAGCCACCAAAAACAACTTTCTATGACTTTTAAAAAAACGTTATGGTACTTTCTGTATTATTGGCGGCCATCTTGGATTTCTTGCGTGAAAGGTGACCAGGTCTTAGAACATGAAATTCCTCAAAACAAAAATGTTATTTTGAACACGAAAGGCAAGTTTGTATGTCCGCTGTGCACCCATACATGAAGTATAATCATGATAATTGAGACTTTATCTGCTATTTTGGCGGCCATTTTGTTTTGCAATTTTGAAAGGGAAAAAACAAAAATAGAGCTTGGCATGGGGCAGATTTGGAATCAGCATATCCGTATTGTGTGAAAACAACTGCATGACAAATTTTACTAAGAAATGCCTTACAAACTTTAAGAATGCCTCTTTTTGAAAAATGGACCCTGACTATATTGGAAATACTATACGGTTTCTGAATTTATTGGTATTTGTGAGCGAATCCACTCAAACTGATAATGTGAAAAAAATGAACTAGAATGGTGACCACATAACAAGCAACACATGGTTTCCAGCCCTACCACCCATATGGTTTTGTTTTCAGAGACATCACACGTGACAGAATAACTTTGTTAGAGCGTGTGGTTGATCCCCGCGTATCGATATCTTCAGCATCAATCCAATCTATACAAAATTGCAATTATACTTTAACCCTTTGTGCACTCTTGTCCAATTGGCTGTAATTTCAGGTGAATGACACAAATCGACGACATTTGTATTGCGCCTGCTATAATAGACCTATTTTATTTTATTATTTTTAATGTATTTTCGAGTACAGGTCATTTTTATTATGTTACAAAAATAGCATCTTTTTGTTACTTCCTCTGTGCAAATATTGAAAATGTAACTAAATCTGTTTATGATTTCACCCATTTCATTCAAGTGATATTAAAATCGATATATATATGCGGTCATAATTATGTTGGCATTAATCGCTGCGTGTTTATTTATTTGAGGCAGGCTTTGCCGACGCAATTCCCGCTTCAAATCAATGCAAAATATGCCTACTTTTTAAATTAGACGTGTTATAGTTTATAATTAATGGTTTACTAGAGATAAAATTATGTACCTTTCCTAAATCTCAATCAATATTTCTAGTGAAAAATCAGTTAAAACGATCCAAAGCGTCACCCACAATGGTAGAATTAACTACAATGGCGACGTAAATATTGATATTTATGTTGATAAATACAATATAATAACATATATACTTTATAGGCTTAAAAATAGTCCCAAAAAGACATTTTAGGTTCAAGAACGAGATAGTTACGGCATATTATTCATATCACTCAAACAAAATGGCGATAATCTTGGATAAGTATTAAGGAAAAAACTGATATTATTCCTTCTCGTACCTCAAATCCTGGATAAACACAAAATGAATTATTTTCAAATTATAAAAGTGATGAAGTGCATGGGGTGTACCAAAAATGGCGTTACCGTGATGGCGGCCATATTAAATTTAAAACAAACACAAGGTAGGTTTTAAGGATTTTTAGACATTCGTATGGATGGATGTCCCGGTATAATTCCTGAAAAAACAGCTTTTAGTATCCTCGGTTACGTAAATTAACCATTTCTTTCCTTAAGTTTAATTTTTTGGTTTAATCTATCACAGAATCCATTGGTTTCATTTTGTCAACAAGATCCTTCTCAGCAAATTTCAAATAACACGATTCAGCACATATTTTCCCCCACAACAGCGAAAAAAGACTGAGTATAACAGCCGTTCTATCTATTACTTATATATACACAAGTAATGAGATAATTTATTGTATGAAAGCCAATTGAAAATAAATTGATGTTTTTGTTGCCTTCAAATCGTGTTATACATAACACTATCTTACACTAATTGACGGATCCAAGATTTGACTGACAGGAGGCGCCTATCATATATCAGACTCACTCAGCCTCCTTTATTTACAGTCTAGAGGGGTCTGAGGCATGCGCTTCGAGAAATTGTTAAATTTAATTAAGACTTCACATGATGCATTCTAGAGCATATTTCGAACCAAATGTGGCCTTTTTTGTTATATTGGGGACACTGAACAGAGGGCATGGGTGACAGACGCAGCAAACAGGAGACGTTCAGCCAATGTTGCATTAACGTTGACCCACCGTCTTTGTCGCTGGTCCAACATAAGGGCAACATTGGGTCAATTTGTTGTGTATACTGGGGTATGCTGAGCGAGTCGTGAAGATCCACCTAGTGATGAATAGTGGATAAATCAAAGGTATGCTTGATAAATACGAAAAACTATGACGTCAGAAAAGAGCGGTGTATACACCATATAATTATTTTGACGTTACTACCACTAGCTCACGCAAATGTAGAGATTAATACCTTTCCAATGATGTATTCCAAGGGTCTCCGTAATCAGAATTATAAAGATATAACACACAACTTTATTCTCAACAATATTCCGCGTGCATTATTTTTCTAAAACAATGTATTCGCTTGTATCAAAGACTTATGTAATTTTATGGTCATTAAATGTGAATTTACGACATAATGAATATATATAACTATTGCCAGGTATGCGTAGTATGTGCTGAAACATTAAGAATCGCCACCGCATCATACTAATACCGAGCAGTGGCTTGAACAAGACCCCTGTTTCGTAGTTTATCTGGCCAATTTGGTTCATAAAATGACTTCATTGCCATAGCGACATGACGTCACAAACGTACGTTTAAAAAAAAATCGACCACGTACGGCAAAAACGATATACGCCACTATAAACTAGAGACTTAAACCTTTCCCTTGATATATTTTTTATCTCTAGTAATTTAAGTGTCAACTCAACTCCAAAAATGGGTCCATTCCTCCTGTACTAATTTAACTAATTCTATAATTTTATAACATGTCAAATGGGCTATTTACTTTTGAAATATTAAATATGATTTTGCGAAAATTTTACCCATGTTAGGATTTTAATAGAAAATGGCCTCTGCAAAATTTCAAAGAAATCAGTTCAAAATTGACGGAGAAATTGCCGAAAAGCATGCGATCCTGGTTGATCATTTTTAATTTGACGGCGAGTATAATTAAATACCAAGCGTTTGGTTGCGAAAGATTCCTAGCACCCAGATAAGACAATTAGCTCCAATAAAATACCGCGTTACTATGGATGGCAATTTCATTAAATATGCAGGAAGACGAAGAACAAATACTTTGTTTATTTCAATGTAATAATAGCAAATTTTTTACTAACTTCTTCTCATTTATAATAAATAATAATAATAAATTTTATTCAGCCTTCCAAAGAAGAGAACAATACATACATACAATTATTTCAGTTATAAAATAACAGCATTGATGAAAGTATTAAAACGACTTTAGCAGCAAGCTTAAAATATACCGGTCATACGGATTGCGGCTAAGCAGTACTTGCCTAACACTATCACATAATCCGTCTTCCGGCGTAGTGGATGATTTGATGGAAATTTGTACTCTGTGAGCATATGACGTATCTAAAATATACTTAAAGAGTGATACATTGTGTTTACTGCATATGGTTCTCACCCTGGCTATCAGATCAGTATGATTACGTAATTGATCACAGCAATGTTTCTTTAATAAATAACAGTAAAATGTCTTGGCACGTGAAGAGTTAGAGAATATAGCACTTATCAACTTCAATGAGCTGGTTTCAATAACATTGTCAATTTTTGAGACATTCAGTGCCTTTAAAAGCGGTGAACTTCTACAAAATTTGTAAATTCCTATCCCTGCCTTGAGGAGTCTGCTTTGTATTTTTTCCATTTTTTCAAGGTCGCCTGCTGAAATGTAAATGCAATTGATACCGTAGGTTAAGATAGGACGTATCGCCGCCTTCCATATATAACTAAGGGCATCAACGTCGGTTACTGTGTTGTTGAAACCAGCTCCCTGCAAAGCAAAATATGCTCTTCTACATGCAACTATTTTTTTATCAACATGTTCATGAGGTTTACAGTGTGATAACGTCACACCCAAATAGTTAACACTATTGGTCTGTACAAGATTTGTGCCACCCAGTCTCCATTCAGGTGATGGATCTAAATGACATTTACCAAATACTGTACATTCAGTCTTCGACGGATTAAACCTTAGACCGTGATCAGTAATGTATTTATCTGCGACGTTAATCATTGTTTGCAGACCAGTAGCAGTCAGACTGGTTAGCAAAATGTCGTCAGCATATACAAAAAGATTATATGATGTGCCGTTAATTTTAATTCCTACATTACACTCAGCTAACGACTCGACCATTTCTTGATAGAAAAGGTTAAAAAGAACTGGAGAAGATAAGCCACCTTGGCGTGTACCTTTACATACTTTGATCGGAATACTCAACTCACAGTTGTGCTTTATTTGAACCGTTATCGATTTATACCAATTAACCAAAAGTAACCAACAATGATCAGGGATGACATCCATTGCCTTATAAAATAAAATCGAGTGAGGGACGGCATCAAATGCACCCTCTGCGCCAAGAGAGCATGCATATACAGTAGACCCTCGTTTAGTACAGTATGAAATTACATCATTCGCTAATGCGGTGGCCATATTTGTGCCTCTACCAGGCACGACACCAAACTGCAAATCACTAAATTGATGACCCGCCGAAGCATCAAGTGTATATAACTCAAGAATTTTCGAAAATGTACATGATATAGTCACTGGCCTATAATTCTTTGGTACAGATGGGTCAAGTGTTGGTTTCTTGAGTAGGGGTACAAGTAACCCTGATGAAAAAGATTTTGGTACTATTCCAAACTTAAGACACAAAGTTAACATACTACTTAGATGATTCACAATGCTAGATTCTGTTGCATACTTCAAATGCTGAGTCATTATACCGTCAATCCCAGGTGAGGATCCTGAGTTTAGCTTTGCAACATAGTACTTCACCATCCGTCTGGTAAAGACTTTGTCCACACACAAGTTATTAACAATACTCTCGTATTTATTTTGAACTTCTCGCTCAGCGAGAGAGACCACCTCACTTTTATCACTTGTATCTGAAAACTTATTTTTAAAATGCTCTTCAAGTTTTGCAATATTAATATCCTCGTTGGATGAGCTCTGCCGTTTTGTCTTACGAATTAAATTCCAAAATTTCTTGATATGTTTATTTCTGTGTAACTGATTTAATTCATGTGCAATACCATTCATATTAGATTTCATAGCTAAGTTGCAGGCCGACCGATACATTTTGTTTTGCTGCTATATAACAAAGATACATGACCTTCACGAGGCCGACCACACGACCTCCATATACCATACCAAAAAAGTTGTCTGTCTCGTGTAACAAGACAATCGTTATTCCACCAATTATTAGGTCTAAATCAACCTTTATAAACAGACTGTTTCTTTATCATAACTTTGTTGAAGCACTCGTGCATCACGTTAACCATTCCTGTAGCCATACAATCGACTACTCTACTCGCCTCGTCATGTGTCTGCACATAGTCAATGCTCACTTCAGGTAGCGATTCTGAATGATCATTAATGTACTCCTTATACCGCAAACACGATCGTGTATCTGACTAGTTCATTCTGGGATAGTTTGGGAGATTATTAACACATACATTATCAGGTACTTTTGACCCATCGATAGATAATTGAAGAGTTGAATGCAATGGAAAATGGTCGCTAACATTAGCTGGCAAATCGTGCATGATGTGACAGTGTGTCACCATGTCATTGACACGTGCCGATGTAAAAACATGATCTATATAAGAGCGTGTATTTATATTAAAATATGTGTAAGAAACATCTTGATGAAAATTAAAATTCGAGACCATTAATTCATTGTTTCTTAAAAAGTCATATAAAATGTAACTGTGTTTATTATAGGGATGCTGTCTGTACCAATGTCTGTTTATTTCAGGTACCTTAGGAAGAGCAGCATTCATATCACCTACTATCATCAGAGGCGATGGTTCCATGTTATCAATTGTGGATTGTAAAATATCAAGAGTCTCACTATAGAGTTCAATCTGATCACTCTGACCATTAAAATGAGGCATATAGACCCCATACACAGTTAAAATCACTTGTCCATTAGAAATGAGCTGAACAGCGGCTATTCTATTTGAGTCAATTATAATTGGTCTATATACAACGTCTTCGCGGCGTTTAGCAATGAATCCAATCCCTCCATGAGGACGACCCACTAGGATTTCTTCGGGATTAATACTGGACTTCATATGCATCCAGCGGTTGTTCAAAGTGAAACGTTGTCTAAATGATGCAATCTCGTTTTCAGTTAACCAATGTTCAGATACAAAAATTATATCACATTCTGAACCTTGCAGAAAATTGTCAATTACACCATAAGATGATTTAATTCCCTTACAGTTATATGAAATTACATTAAAATCAACATTTATGTCATGGTGTGCCGCGAATGTTAAGATTCAAGAGGTTAAGTAACAATATCATCATAGTTCAGTTTATGATACTAGTATGATCGGTGGTGATCATATCTGGGTGTATCGTAGTAATGACCAGCGTGTCTGTGACCATAGGCAGATCTGTCACCATCATCATGTCGCTTCTGAGCGTTGTAATCATGAAATCATGAAATCGCGGGGGTCTGTCTTGCCGAAGATGTGAATCTCGTTGAGATTGTTGTGAGTCTCTCTGAGGTTGTGCAGGTCTATGTCGAGGGGCATAATGTGCTGTTTCTTGTCTGCAATTATTACGTGGATATGACTTCGATGTATCCAGACGATCGTGGTTTTGCTGCGTTTTGTTACTAGATAGTTCTTTGTAAGGTCGAATCCTTATACCACTAGGCCAGCTGTTTGGTTTAAAGATGAGGTCCTCGTCGACAGCTGTATCCACAGTAATACAGAAAGAGGTTTGACCAATAACTTTACAAGACAGTTCTAGAACGTCCGATACATGGGAAACTCCAATATCTCGGAGGTGATCTCTCATATCCTTTGTAGAGGTTGCAGCCTTCACTTTGCCAACATAAATGTTCCTAGATCCTCGCTGAACATCTTCTGATGCACCAGATATTTTAAATCCAGTAGCTGCTGAACCCTTGATTTCTGCTCTATTTGACGCTTTAACCTTGGAACCACTTCGGATTTTTCGTCTCTCGAGAGAGGATAAGCGGAACTCGTTCTCTAATTCTGCTTATGGAGTGGTTGGCTGTGTCGGTGTTGACTTTGTCAGACTAGCAGCATCGTTTTTGTCGTTGTTGTTTGGTGTGTTCTTAACATAAACAAGTCGTTCCGGGTTCACATGTGGTTGAGGTGTATCAACGTTCTCATTTGTTTTATTCGTCGATGCCTGCTGGTTTGTCCTTCTCGTCTCTTGTTATCCAACCGTGCTTCAAGAAGTGTCACCTTTTCTCTAAGCACAGTGATTTCTTCTTTCAGAGTAGAGACTGCACCTGTTAGATTTACTACTGTGTCCCTCAGCAAAAGACAAGTCTCCATGAGGTCTACCGGCTCTGCAATACTGATGATGGACTGGTCATGGTTACCATCTTGGCTGCTGTTAGGAACAAGACCAATTGTTTTCAGCACCTTACAGAGACGTTTGTCTTTGCGTTCATTTACAATGGAGTGGCCTATGATGCAATTTATACATTCTTTATGAATTTTCCAAATTAAAATAAAAGCCAGCAATATTAGACATATAATAATAATAATATGAAAAAGCAAGAAAATGCATACCGTACGAAAAGATAGATAATCAGTATATTTTGTTTAAAAAAATACTATACGGATTACACGTCTATCTGACAAGGACCCTCGTGCAGTGGTTATGCCGAGTGCCAGTCAATAAAGAGCTTGCGGGTTTCCGTAAAAGGCCTCAGATCAGCAAAGCTCGTATTTCTAATTCTGCTTCTCAGGAGGGCAATGCCATCTAATCATCATCGGAAGTTTCCCTTGGCCCATGTTAGCATGTATGGCCTGAAACACCGCTCATTAATTAATAATTCATTAATTTATATGGCTATCTATAAATGTAACTTGATATGTTTTTAGAATGTTTTTGACATTAATCATTGTCATTGAATATACCAATCAGGAATAGTGGCCTACTTCATAAAAGATAAGATTTATTTATAGTCGCAAGTGTACGGTATACAAAGTAAGACATTAAGGCCCAGTCACACTGGGGTACGGATTGACACGGTCACACGCGGAAGGAGCAAAAGCCCCGCACCGGAAATCAGCGTCGGTAAGCGTCGGTAAGCGTCTGTAAGCGTCGGTAAGCGTCCGTGGCCGTACATTTCCAGGCGGTCACCGCGTCACTTTTTGCGGCAACCGCGTCCATCCGTCGGCTGCCGCGAATCAACTTCTTGTTCAAAAATTCGTAGCCAAGCGCGGGTGTCCGCGGGGGCCCAGTCATCCGTGAATCAGCGTAGATACACAGCAAGATGGTGTACATGCACCGTAGGCATCGTACATACACCGTAGGTATCGTGGGCATGCGCGACGGAGCGCAGACCGGAAATGGCTCACCCTGCACCCTTCTCCAAGACGGAGCCACATACACTGGCACGCGCTGTCCCTACGCTGTTCTACACTGTTATACAATAGCCTACGCCACCCTACGCACGCGCAAAATTTAATTCCAATTTTCGGTGTTGCAGCCTCGGATAGGCACGCCACTCTACACGATTGTACGCTAGTGTACGATACTCACGATACTGTACGCTACTATACGCTGCGAAACCATCCGTGCGGTGCTTCACGCCATGACATGGTGAGAGTACACCGTGGGACGGTCTGCGTAGTGGATCCGTAGCTACTGGCTGCGCTTAGTCACGCTGCCTACGGTCTCTGTACGCCATGTACGGTTTCTGTACATCGTTTGACGACATATCACGCTTACTCACGCTATGTCACGGTATGTCACGCTGCCTCACGCTGTCTACGGTTTATGTACGCCATCTCACTGTGTCTGTACACAATTTTGTTGTGTCCGCCACCCAAATGTGTCAATTTGCGAACCGCGTATGAAAAGGACGTAGATCGGAGTATTTTTCATTCTTCCCTGTTGACCTTCCCCAAGTTCCATCTGCTCCGTTGCTCTTCTGTTGCTCTATCATTGTCGTCAAATGCAGTTGAGGGCTTGGCAGCTGCAGTTGGCAGAGCATTGACAAATTAATACTGTGAAACTTGGTCTTATGGCAAAAGAGAAGGAAAAGCAATAAAAAGAAGCCGCAAAGAAGCAGATATAAAGACGAAATTCCCGATTTCCTATTTGCTGAGGGCTTGGAGAGGAGAAGAAAAAGCACGAAAAAGAAGTCGCAAAGAAGCAGATATAAAGACGAAATGCCCGTCTTTATATCTCGCTTAACTGGTATATAATGCACAACACAAAAAAAAATAAAAAAAGCGTACGCAGTTCTATAGCATATGGACATGTTTACATCATGTGGTCATATTCAGAAGCCAAAATAAAAATACTGATTTTTTGATGATTTTATAGCCTGATTGTCGCTTTAATTATTTTCAGGAGAATACTGTGGAGCATAATGTTTCTTGACGCGCAGTGCACTTTTTAAATCTACATGGTGGCAAGATAATTATGGCCCTTTTATGTACACTGTGTTAAGCTATTTTTGTCACTCATTTAAGCTTGAATTATATTTATATTCGTGTTTGTAATTCCCTGATTATTTTAAATAAACATAAATCTAAAATGAAGTCGGATCTCCTGGGATCATTGGCGGGCGGTTACGCAATGCTCGGCGACGTCAGTAACAGTAACAGTGGCTAGTTTAGCATGTCGCACCATTTCAAGCCTACGGGCTTGGCAGTTATCATATGAATAATATAACATCAATGATATGATGTTTTATTACACAATTTGGAAAAACATAATATTAGTGTTGTAGTGATAAATTGCGCGATATAAAAAATTGCAAAGACATCGTGTTCGTGTTGTAATGTTTTATTACACGACTTAAATAGAAAAATGTAAGGGAATATTGCGTTCGTTTTGTGATGTTTTATTGTCCGCTTTGAAAAGATTGTTATTTCGTGTTATTTCGTGTTTTGTTACACGATTTGAATAAACATGTTCTTTTATTAAATAATTTATAAATTATATTAGCCTAACTCTTCCTTTACCGACTTTCCCCTGATAAAACTATCCCTAGAAACCGACTTCTTTTTTAAAGAGGACCCCTGAGGTAGCCCCTGGACGCAATACAGGCAATAGATATGCGCATGCGCACATCACACAAATTAAAAATGCAAGAGAACATTGTACGGCACTGACCATTCTGGTTGGCGATTTTCAACCACGCATGTAAGGAAATGTCTCCCTTTGCAATTAATGCAAGTACATACATACACTTGCGGATTTCGCATAAATGCGAGTTTGGTAATGGAAGAGTTAATAGATTTAAAGGTGTTGTATAAATATATTTATATGCTGACACGGATCACTATCATGCATTGTCGATAGCTAACCAACAGGGTTGATTGACAGGCATGTACAAACTCTGATTGATCAGTGTGATTGAAATGTCTCGTACGATCTCGCGTCGAGAGTGATATTTTCCGAGCTTTGACAAGCACACATTTAGGCCTATCCTCAAAATTATGACGTCATTATCTTTATAATATACCATGTTCAATTTTTTTATAGGCAATAATCATGCTAATCTGATTAAGTGGACATCTGAAGGGTCCACATGGCTACCAGAGTTTTTTGTGGGTATCTGGACCCCTGGAATTAGATATAATTTGAAGTTATATATTGTTATAAAGATATCTTTCAAGTTAGATATCAAATAGTATAACATGCATTATAACAAATATAAATTGAGGATATATTTTATATAGGAAAACGATATTCTATAATGTACATGTGTTACACAACGAGAAATAAAGAAGCAATAAAATGAATATATCTAATATAAATAAATTCAAATTGAAATAGAATATTGGGCAAGCCAGTGTGAAACATGCATGTGGACAAGCGCACGGACCAGCATGTACAAACCCAATGGAAGAAATCATGTGCGCGCGGTTTTTATAATTTCGCATAAACACGTGCAGGTGCGTGGGTTGTCGCACTTTTTTGTACACACACCGTCTCTGGCCGTCGCCTCGTGTAGGCATTCCGTCTGGACGTGCGGTGAGCGTACACACTCCGTCTCCAAGCGTCGCAATCGCATCAGACCGTCCCCAATCGTCGGTTCCCGTGAGTGAGCGTCCGTAAGTGTAGAGACACCGTAGGAAGCGTGCGTGAGTGTACACGTACCGTAGGTGGCGTGCGCACACCGCATGCGGTATGTGTACGACACCTACGGTACGTGTGCACACATCCACGCTCGTAGACGATTCAGACGCTCACAGACGATTTCTACGGTATGCGTACGCCATTTTTCGTCCGTCTGGGTGTGTAGGCACACCGCGCGGATTAGAACAGCGGTTGGAGACGGTCTGGCGCGGATTGCCGATTTCGGCTATTTCGCTCAATCCGCGGGCAGCGTGTCAATCCGCGCCCCAGTTTGACTGTAGCTTCAGCTAACAATATATATTTCAGCGACTTCATCCTTTTGCCCTTTTTTGTAATAAAACTACGTGCTACAGAACAGGCGCTCCACATATATCACGGTGGAGCTACACATTAACCCTTGAAGCTCTGAAATATTTTTGAATAAACCATGGAGACCACTGGGATCTTTTAAATTTGAAATCATCATAAATGTCTTAATTAGCTCTTTCCGCTTCATTTGAAAACCTATGTTATGGATGTACGACCATCAGAAAGATTTGACTTTTACAGTGCGGGTATCGACTTTGGACGTCAGAATCTGACGTCTATATACTTGAAATTAAAAAAAACCTGTCATCTCCATTGTTTATAAAAAAAATATTTTAGTGTTGATTAAGTCTCCGTCCGGGGTGATGCTTAACCCTCGTTATATAAACCGGGGGGGGGGCAGGCAGATCACGTTGTTTTCACGTGGATTCCACGTTAGTCCGGGCTGTTAGGGTAAAAATAGAGCAAGTGTGTGCACTTTTGGAAGAAATTACCATTTTTTGCCCAGATGATCAGTAACATGTACTCTTTCAATCTTGATATAGCGCAGTCAATTCTGACACGATTAACACCTAATTAACATCTAATTAGTATTCATAATTAGCAAAATATGGTAAAAATCCGGAGAAAATAATATCTAAAGAACCGGTAAATTGATTTCAATGATATATATTCTTTTCAAACAATTATAATGATGTTCCATATATCTTATTCACCATTTCATATCACATAGAGGTCAAGGTTAAACAAACTTCAAGGGCAAAATCCAAGTGAAATAGATTTGAGACCAGATGATTTTCTTTTCGTCGTGCTACCGTCTGACACACAAACATAATCAATTTTAATTATATGACTGAGTTAATGACAATGCGAAAGTGAAAATTAGTCTAAGGGGACTACCATACAATACCGGGGGCTGGAATTTTTGAACTGGACAAATTAATAATTTCACCTCCTGTAGGCAATATTTTATTTATTTTACATACTGCCTCAAGCAAAATATTTATTTTACTTTTCTAAAATGTATTAAATACTCGTGAAGGTAAGTGCACACTCATATTAATAATATGAACACACAACTCGAACTGAACACTGGCCTGAAAAAGTCAAAACTGATTTTAAATTCGTAGGTTTTGCTTTGTCAGTCTCACTTTGACTAACTGTGAGAGCTCCTCTCACATAGGCCTATCGAGATGTAAATCTCTGGGATCCACAACATGCATAACGAAACGAAAATACATCGAGATGTCAGATCAGCAAGAGAGAATTCCCACTGGTGAATGGAGCACAAACCTGATTTCACACTACAGCCACAAAATCTGGACTGCTTGAGAAAATGTCTTCAGCCTGATTCACTTTCTACACAGCCCTACGAGCTGAAAAGGACCAGGGACAGAGCAGAGCACAACAATGAACTCCCTCACTCCTTAAGAATAATTCCCTGTAATTTTTAACTTTGACGCTCTTCCCTTGACTAAAAATTATTTTCCCGCCATTTCCATATAATCTTCCCAGGTTGCTGTCAGAATATACACCATCCATATAAAATAAACTATTTGACGTCGTGACATGACGCCCATACATCATCTGAGGATGAGTCATCATTCTGACGCTCATAACTCATGTACATTGATGCTCCCAGTGTCAAAACATGACACTCATTTATCACCCATGGAGAGGGGGCAATGATGAGTCATCATTTTTTGGGGGAGGGGGGCCCGCATCATGACGCCTATTCATCATCTGAGGATGAGTCATCATTCTGATGACACTAAATTTAAAATATGGTGCCAATATTCAAAGACACTCAATAATATTTTGAGCCAGCCACTCAAATGTGTGCATACTGAAGGAATAAAACAATTCTATAAAAATACCCTTGTTTATTGCATAAGATAATATTGATATATTGATATATTGATGTATTGATATATTGATATAGTAATATAGTGATATATTGTTATATTGATATATTGATATAGTGATATAGTGATATATTGATATAGTGATATATTGATATATTGATATAGTGATCTAGAGATAAATTGATATTGATATATTGGTATTGATATATTGATTAATGTTTGTTTAATATTGAAAATAAGGTTAATTTCATATAATATGACAATGACGTGCATTCATCATGCACATTGATGTTCCCACCTATTATGGCTAACCAATCTATCACATAACAACCATGATCAAGTCCCAGCCCCAGTGTTCTTACCAATCTATGCTGACGTCATCCATAAGTGGAGGGGAGAGGGGGGAGTGATGAGTCATCCTTTTCTGGGGGAGAGGGGGAGCCAGGGATGACACCATAAACAACTTGGACTTGTTCAAAAACGTCTGCGTCTCAATGTTGTGGCAGCGTGAACCAAAGACAAGTATCTCTGGCTCTTGATAGGTTTTAATATAAAAAACATTATAGCTGAGCCAAAAACAAGTATCTGCGACTAACTATCTTGACATGTTTTAATAGCAAAAGACATATAGCTAAATCAATAACAAGTATATCTGGCTAACTTTTTAGACAGGTTTAATAGCAAAATACCTTATAGCTTAATCAAAAACAAGTATCTCTGGCTGACTCTTTTGACAGGTTTTAATATCAACAAACCCTATAGCTGAATCAAAAATTAACTATTGACGATAATGGTGCCTTCATTATATACTAGGTCATGCAATTTTACAATAAAAAACCCCATTAACCTACTGGTATCAATATTCAAACTCAAATTTCCATTTTAAACACAATAATATTCCATTAAACACACTGGTCCAAGGGGTCCAAAGGGTCCAAGGGGAGGGGGACCACGAGGGGGGGGAGCGGGTCACATGGGGTCAAGGTGCCTCTTCAAAACACAGTATCTTTGCTAGTGAGGTTTGATATCAAAAGACAGTATAGCTGGTCTAACAGTGAGGCTACTACTACTCATGTTATTAAAACTGCGCAGGCGATAACCTGCATCTCTGGGTCTTGGCAAGATTGCTGTCAGGTGCGATGGAGTTAACCCGTGAATGATCTTATATAGCATGACAAGTTTATGGATAGTACGCCTTTGGCGTAGTGGTATCCGATTAAGTTCTAGTAATAAACGATCATTGCTAGTGTGCTTATATGCACCTGTACATGCCAATGTGGCCCGCCGCTGAACATTTGCGGGAGCTAGGGCTGCTCTGCTTGTACAATTGTCAAAAATAATATCACAATATTCAATGACAGGCAGCAACATGGATTTATACAAGGCGCATAGCGCGGTTCGTGGTAATTTCGTTTTAATATTATTCATCACATAAAGGATTTTATTAGCTTTCAATATGGCTTTATCGATATGTCTTTGCCAGCTGAGGTTGCTCGTGATGGTGAGGCCTAAATGCTGCGATTAATAACAACACCATCAAATATATGATTGGGATAGATTACATTTTTTCGATTTGAAATGATTTGGAATATTGTTTTAATTGGGTTAAATTTTACCCTCTATAGGCGTCCCCATTTGTATATCCTTTCAAGGTCTTATTTTGAGGGAGGAGGTTAAGGGGTTGGTATAATGTCTAGAAGGGAGGTGTCGTCCGCAAAGAGGTTTGGGTCGCATTCCAGGTCGGTAACAAGGTCGTTAACGTAAACCAGGAATAACAATGGGCCCAATATAGAGCCCTGTGGTACGCCCGCTTCGACATAACTGACGTCGGAACAGCAACCGTTCAATATTTTCCAGTGGTGTAGATTATGCAAAATATTGACTAACGGTAAAGGTTCGAGTAAAATAATGTTACTTGCTCGAATAGCCTGTAATGTTACTTGCTCGAATAGCCGGGCGGGGGCCCTAGGGTAGTGTTTAGCACCGCTGCCTTTCACACCAGAGTTCGGGGTTCGGTTCCCGGTCTCGGCGGTTTTAAATTGCCCTTGATTTTGACTTTGACCTCGACACATCACGTGACTTTGACAATGAATGCTCACAAAAATATTTTTGTTGTATTAATGATCCATCAAACATATAACAGAACTTGAAATCGATCAAATCGACCCACCGATTCTTTAGATATTATTTTCTCCGTATTTGTTCCAGATTTTGCTAATTATGAATACTAATTACATGTTAATTAGGTGTTAATTTTGTCCGAATTGACTGCGCTATATCAGGATCGACAGAGTACATGTTACTGATCATCTGGACAAAAATTGGTAATTTCTTCCAAAAGTGCACAGAGAAACCCCTAACAGCCTGGACTACGTGGTCTAACCTCTAGGAATGCAAAGAGCCTAGCTACTCAGGTCGTAATGGCGGCCTCTGTCACCCAAGATCCCCGGCTTTTTCCCAGCGTTCTGCCTTTTCATTGTATAGATGAGTGGTCCATCCACCTTAGCTAGCTTCCTGCCTTTTCACTGTTTAGGTGAGTGGTCCATCCACCTTAGCTAGCTTCCTGCCTTTTCACTGTTTAGGTGAGTGGTCCATCCACCTTAGCTAGCTTCCTGCCTTTTCACTGTTTAGGTGAGTGGTCCATCCACCTTAGCTAGCTTCCTGCCTTTTTACTGTTTAGGTGAGTGGTCCATCCACCTTAGCTAGCTTCCTGCCTTTTCACTGTTTAGGTGAGTGGGCCATCCACCTTAGCTAGCTTCCTGCCTTTTCACTGTTTAGGTGAGTGGTCCATCCACCTTAGCTAGCTTCCTGCCTTTTCACTGTTTAGGTGAGTGGTCCATCCACCTTAGCTAGCTTCCTGCCTTTTTACTGTTTAGGTGAGTGGTCCATCCACCTTAGCTAGCTTCCTGCCTTTTCACTGTTTAGGTGAGTGGTCCATCCACCTTAGCTAGCTTCCTGCCTTTTCACTGTTTAGGTGAGTGGTCCATCCACCTTAGGTAGCTTCCTGCCTTTTCACTGTTTAGGTGAGTGGTCCATCCACCTTAGCTAGCTTCCTGCCTTTTCACTGTTTAGGTGAGTGGTCCGTCCACCTTAGCTAGCTTCCTGCCTTTTCACTGTTTAGGTGAGTGGGCCATCCACCTTAGCTAGCTTCCTGCCTTTTCACTGTTTAGGTGAGTGGTCCATCCACCTTAGCTAGCTTCCTGCCTTTTTACTGTTTAGGTGAGTGGTCCATCCACCTTAGCTAGCTTCCTACCTTTTCACTGTTTAGGTGAGTGGTCCGTCCACCTTAGCTAGCTTCCTGCCTTTTCACTGTTTAGGTGAGTGGTCCATCCACCTTAGCTAGCTTTCTGCCTTTTCACTGTTTAGGTGAGTGGGCCATCCACCTTAGCTAGCTTCCTGCCTTTTCACTGTGACATAAGTGGTCACAGCTTACTGTGAGATGAGTGGTCCATCCACCTTGAAGCTAGCTTCCTGCCTTTTCATTGTATAGATGAGTGGTCCGTCCACCTAAGCTAGCTTCCTGCCTTTTCACTGATTAGGTGAGTGGTCCATCCCCCTTAGCTAGCTTCCTGCCTTTTCACTGTGACATAAGTGGTCACAGCTTACTGTGAGATGAGTGGTCCATCCACCTTTAAGCTAGCTTCCTGCCTTTTCACTGTTTAGGTGAGTGGTCCATCCACCTAAGCTAGCTTCCTGCCTTTTCACTGTTTAGGTGAGTGGTCCATCCACCTTAGCTAGCTTTCTGCCTTTTCACTGTTTAGGTGAGTGGTCCATCCACCTTTAAGCTAGCTTCCTGCCTTTTCATTGTATAGATGAGTGGTCCGTCCACCTAAGCTAGCTTCCTGCCTTTTCATTGTGAAATGAGTGGTCCATCCACTTTAGGTAGCTTCCTGCCTTTTTACTGTTTAGGTGAGTGGTCCATCCACCTTAGCTAGATTCCTGCCTTTTCAATGTTTAGGTGAGTGGGCCATCCACATTAGCTAGCTTCCTGTCTTTTCACTGTTTATGTGAGTGGTCCATCCACCTTTAAGCTAGCTTCCTGCCTTTTCATTGTATAGATGAGTGGTCCGTCCACCTAAGCTAGCTTCCTGCCTTTTCATTGTGAAATGAGTGGTCCATCCACTTTAGGTAGCTTCCTGCCTTTTTACTGTTTAGGTGAGTGGTCCATCCACCTTAGCTAGCTTCCTGCCTTTTCACTGTTTAGGTGAGTGGTCCATCCACCTTGAGGCTAGCTTCCTGCCTTTTCATTGTATAGATGAGTGGTCCGTCCACCTAAGCTAGCTTCCTGCCTTTTCATTGTGAAATGAGTGGTCCATCCACTTTAGGTAGCTTCCTGCCTTTTTACTGTTTAGGTGAGTGGTCCATCCACCTTAGCTAGCTTCCTTCCTTTTCACTGTTTAGGTGAGTGGTCCATCCACCTTGAGGCTAGCTTCCTGCCTTTTCATTGTATAGATGAGTGGTCCGTCCACCTAAGCTAGCTTCCTGCCTTTTCATTGTGAAATGAGTGGTCCATCCACTTTAGGTAGCTTCCTGCCTTTTCACTGTTTAGGTGAGTGGGCCATCCACATTAGCTAGCTTCCATTCTTTTCACTGTTTAGGTGAGTGGTCAATCCACCTTTAAGCTAGCTTCCTGTCTTTTCATTGTATAGATGAGTGGTCCGTCCACCTAAGCTAGCTTCCTGCCTTTTCATTGTGAAATGAGTGGTCCATCCACTTTAGGTAGCTTCCTGCCTTTTTACTGTTTAGGTGAGTGGTCCATCCACCTTAGCTAGCTTCCTGCCTTTTCACTGTTTAGGTGAGTGGTCCATCCACCTTAGCTAGCTTCCTGCCTTTTCACTGTTTAGGTGAGTGGTCCATCCACCTTAGCTAGCTTCCTGCCTTTTCACTGTTTAGATGAGTGGTCCATCCACCTTAGCTAGCTTCCTGCCTTTTTACTGTTTAGGTGAGTGGTCCATCCACCTTAGCTAGCTTCCTGCCTTTTCACTGTTTAGGTGAGTGGTCCATCCACCTTAGCTAGCTTCCTGTCTTTTCACTGTTTAGGTGAGTGGGCCATCCACCTTAGCTAGCTTCCTGCCTTTTTACTGTTTAGGTGAGTGGTCCATCCACCTTAGCTAGCTTCCTGCCTTTTCACTGTTTAGGTGAGTGGTCCATCCACCTTAGCTAGCTTCCTGTCTTTTCACTGTTTAGGTGAGTGGGCCATCCACCTTAGCTAGCTTCCTGCCTTTTCACTGTTTAGGTGAGTGGTCCATCCACCTTTAAGCTAGCTTCCTGCCTTTTCACTGTTTAGGTGAGTGGGCCATCCACCTTAGCTAGCTTCCTGCCTTTTCACTGTTTAGGTGAGTAGTCCATCCACCTTAGCTAGCTTCCTGCCTTTTCACTGTTTAGGTGAGTGGTCCGTCCACCTAAGCTAGCTTCCTGCCTTTTCACTGTTTAGGTGAGTGGTCCATCCACCTTAGCTAGCTTCCTGCCTTTTCACTGTTTAGGTGAGTGGTCCATCCACTTTAGGTAGCTTCCTGCCTTTTTACTGTTTAGGTGAGTGGTCCATCCACCTTAGCTAGCTTCCTGCCTTTTCACTGTTTAGGTGAGTGGTCCATCCACCTTAGCTAGCTTCCTGCCTTTTCACTGTTTAGGTGAGTGGTCCGTCCACCTAAGCTAGCTTCCTGCCTTTTCACTGTTTAGGTGAGTGGTCCATCCACCTTTAAGCTAGCTTCCTGCCTTTTCACTGTTTAGGTGAGTGGTCCATCCACCTTATCTAGCTTCCTGCCTTTTCACTGTTTAGGTGAGTGGTCCATCCACCTTAGCTAGCTTCCTGCCTTTTCACTGTTTAGGTGAGTGGTCCATCCACCTTTAAGCTAGCTTCCTGCCTTTTTACTGTTTAGGTGAGTGGTCCATCCACCTTAGCTAGCTTCCTGCCTTTTCACTGTTTAGGTGAGTGGTCCATCCACTTTAGCTAGCTTCCTGCCTTTTCACTGTTTAGGTGAGTGGTCCATCCACCTTAGCTAGCTTCCTGCCTTTTCACTGCTTAGGTGAGTGGTCCATCCACCTTTAAGCTAGCTTCCTGCCTTTTCACTGTTTAGGTGAGTGGTCCATCCACCTTAGCTAGCTTCCTGCCTTTTCACTGTTTAGGTGAGTGGTCCATCCACCTTAGCTAGCTTTCTGCCTTTTAACTGTTTAGGTGAGTGGTCCATCCACCTTAGCTAGCTTCCTGCCTTTTCACTGCTTAGGTGAGTGGTCCATCCACCTTAGCTAGCTTCCTGCCTTTTCACTGTTTAGGTGAGTGGTCCATCCACTTCAGGTAGCTTCCTGCCTTTTTACTGTTTAGGTGAGTGGTCCATCCACCTTAGCTAGCTTCCTGTCTTTTTAGAGTTTAGGTGAGTGGTCCATCCACCTTAGCCAGCTTTCTGCCTTTTAACTGTTTAGGTGAGTGGTCCATCCACCTTAGCTAGCTTCCTGCCTTTTCAGTGTTTAGGTGAGTGGTCCGTCCACCTAAGCTACCTTCCTGCCTTTTCACTGTTTAGGTGAGTGGTCCATCCACCTTTAGGCTAGCTTCCTGCCTTTTCACTGCTTAGGTGAGTGGTCCATCCACCTTCAAGCTAGCTTGCTGCCTTTTCACTGTTTAGGTGAGTGGTCCATCCACCTTTAAGCTAGCTTCCTGCCTTTACACTGTTTAGGTGAGTGGTCCATCCACTTTAGGTAGCTTCCTGCCTTTTCACTGTTTAGGTGAGTGGTCCATCCACCTTAGCTAGCTTCCTGCCTTTTCACTGTTTAGGTGAGTGGTCCATCCACTTTAGGTAGCTTCCTGCCTTTTCACTGTTTAGGTGAGTGGTCCATCCACCTTAGGTAGCTTCCTGCCTTTTCATTGTATAGATGAGTGGTCCGTCCACCTAAGCTAGCTTCCTGCCTTTTTACTGTTTAGGTGAGTGGTCCATCCACCTTAGCTAGCTTCCTGCCTTTTCACTGTTTAGGTGAGTGGTCCATCCACCTTAGCTAGCTTCCTGCCTTTTCACTGTTTAGGTGAGTGGTCCATCCACCTTAGCTAGCTTCCTGCCTTTTCACTGTTTAGGTGAGTGGTCCATCCACCTTAGCTAGCTTCCTGCCTTTTCGTAGTTGACCACGTCTATGTCCAGCTCATAGCCGGCGTAGTCGTCCCCATAGTAGACGAGGAGCTCTCGCCCAGGATAGATGTCACGTGATGAGATGTAGTACAACCGACCTTTACAGGCGCACGTCATCACGTTCTCTTCTCGTCTGTGACGCGAACAGTTGATGAACCGCAGCCAGTTGGACGTGCTGACGTCACGGGCGTCTACGTAGTGGTGTAACTTGCCATGATGTGTCACCTGGACAAAGGTAATCATAGCAACAGTACGTGGTAAGGGGACTTGCAAAGTTAAAGAAATTCCAAACATCCAAATAAAATTTGGATAGAGCTCAAAAACACCCACCCGAACCCCTATCCATTTTTTTCTTTTTTGGAAACCAATAATCATAAAAAAAAATAAAAAAAATGATGGTTTTCCAATTTTCTATTTTCTATCCAAAATGGCCCTGGACCCACCCACTTCCAAATGTTATTTGGATGTTTGCTATTTTTTTAAACTTTGCAACATCCCTAACCAGTAACAACAAGGTAATCATAGCAATATACATGGAAAAGATATTATAAACCGGTTATTATATATGATGGACCTTTATTTTTCTATACTAGGGGTGGGGCGGCTAAAAACAGATGAGTTATAATTTTGATTTTTTTTTTGGGGGGGGGGCAACCCTATGGGGGGTATTTTTTTCAGTGGTCTACCAGGGGGGGTACATGTATTTACACATCCTCCCATCTACTTTTTTACCTGCACCCCCACACCCGCCACCCACTCCCGGTATAGATAATGAACAACCCCTGATGTATAGAAATATGCAGCATTCTCCATGTTCATTTCATGAATATTGGTTGCTAATACATTCACGTTAAAAAAATGTGTGTTTCTAAATTACTTTATATATAAATTTATAAAATATTTTCGTAAATGTTTCAAATGACGTCTTTTGTTAATGTCAGCATATGGGCTCTGTTACTGGAGACTTGCCTGCCAGGTGTACACACTGGGCTCTGTGACTGTAGACTTACCTGCCAGGCGTACACACTGGGCTCTGTTACTGGAGACTTACCTGCCAGGCGTTTACACTGGGCTCTGTTACTGGATGGAGACTTACCTGCCAGGCGTACACACTGGGCTCTGTTACTGGATGGAGACTTACCTGCCAGGTATACACACTGGCCTCTGTTACTGGATGGAGACTTACCTGCCAGGTGTACACACTGGGCTCTGTTGCTGGATGGAGACTTACCTGCCAGGCGTACACACTGCGCTCTGTTACTGGATGGAGACTTACCTGCCAGGCGTACACACTAGGCTCTGTTACTGGATGGAAACTTACCTGCCAGGCGTACACACTGCGCTCTGTTACTGGATGGAGACACACCTGCCAGGCGTACACACTGGGCTCTGTTACTGGATACTTACCCGCCAGGCGTACACACTGGGCTCTGTTACTGGATGGAGACTTACCTGCCAGGCGTACATACTGGGCTCTGTTACTGGATGGAGACTTACCTGCCAGGCGTACACACTGGGCTCTGTTACTGGAGACTTACCTGCCAGGCGTACACACTGCGCTCTGTTACTGGATGGAGACTTACCTGCCAGGCGTACACACTGGGCTCAGTTACTGGATGAAGACTTACCTGCCAGGCGTACACACTGGGCTCTGTTACTGGAGACTTACCCGCCAGGCGTACACACTGGGCTCTGTTACTGGATGGAGACTTACCTGCCAGGCGTACATACTGGGCTCTGTTATTGGATGGAGACTTACCTGCCAGGCGTACACACTGGGCTCTGTTACTGGATGGAGACTTACCTGCCAGGCGTACATACTGGGCTCTGTTACTGGATGGAGACACACCTGCCAGGCGTACACACTGGGCTCTGTTACTGGATACTTACCCGCCAGGCGTACACACTGGGCTCTGTTACTGGATGGAGACTTACCTGCCAGGCGTACATACTGGGCTCTGTTACTGGATGGAGACTTACCTGCCAGGCGTACACACTGGGCTCTGTTACTGGAGACTTACCTGCCAGGCGTACACACTGCGCTCTGTTACTGGATGGAGACTTACCTGCCAGGCGTACACACTGGGCTCTGTTACTGGATGGAGCCTTACCTGCCAGGTGTACACACTGGGCTATGTTACTGGATGGAGACTTACCTGCCAGGCGTACACACTGGGCTCTGTTACTGGAGATTTACCTCTCAGGTGTACACATTCAGTCTAGTCAATGAAGTGATCGCGGTCCATTAGAAATTGACAAAAATGTTAACAAAGGTATTTCAACGGAATTTGACTCAGTGGGGCTATGTAAAACCCCCTATAAAACCCCACCCGAATCCACTTTAGGAAAAGCCTCGTTTCGGGTAAAATTCAAAATGGCCGCCATTAGACCAGTAATTTATATAAATTTTAATAAATCGCCCTCATTTGAGAACTAAACATCATAACGTTAGAGCCACATAAAATATAGTCTTTTCGCACAACTCTTTCAAGGGATTCCATTTGTTCACATTTCATATTCATAATAGGTCAACTGACGTCACAAACAAGGTCAAGATCGAATAATTAGACCTAAAAACGTGAATAATTTGCATTTTTAAGTGAAAAATGTCAAAATAATAAATGTAGATAAATGTTAGCTAATATTTTCAAAACAAATTTTTGACTCGGTGGGGCTATATAAAAACACACATAAAACGCCACCCGAATCCACTTTGGGGAAAGCTTCGTTTTCGGTTAAAATACAAAATGGCCGCTATTAAACCAGTAATTTATGTATTTTTTTATGTAAATCGATATCATTTGTGAGCTAAACATCGTAGAGCCACATATAATATGTTTTTTCGCCCTAATTTTTTTCGTGAATTCTATTTTTTCATATCTCAAATTCCTTAGAGGCCAAACATTTTAAAGGTGTCAAATGAGACCTAAAATATAAATATTTCGCATTTTTAGGTTCTCAAATGCCGAAATATCCAAAATGGCCGCCAATAAAGCAGTAATTCATGTATTTAAAAAATCACTATCATTTAAGAACAAAACATTTTGATCACATATAATATGTCTTTTCACATTATTTTTTGGGGACTCTATTCGTTTACATTTCAAATTTGGTACAGATAATTATTTTATTTTTTGAGGATATATGATTACATCTCAGAAAATAGTTCTTTTTAGGGTTTTGGGGATTTTTTTCTCTGCGTTTATTTAGGTGTTGAAGCTGATAAAGTGAAAAAATTACCATTTTTCAAAAAAATCATTGAAATCAAATATAATTTTTACTCTCAGTAACCTTAGTAAGCTGCTAGGTAATGAAATACATAATATGGCTCATTGAAAGTATATTGGTATGGTTAAAGCCAAGCAAAGCTAACGCAATCATCATTTTTACAAACAAATTTCCATATTTTCTCAAACATGCATATATCGTCTGTAATTTTACTATCAACAGAAAATCTCTTTATACCTTAATAACTCCCAATTTTATATCGGAGTAAGAAAATAACAACAAATTAGCTATATCAATAAAATAAAAACCGATTGAGTATGATGTAATTATTCTTAACCCTGCCCCCCCCCCCCCCCCCATACACACACACACACATTCATTTTAGAAATATAGATCTAAACCTTCAGTCGCGAGAGATATACAGATATACGTAACAGTGATTTCAGATATATACACATTTAATTGGGCCACCCTTACTTGTATATATTTTAATTGTGGCCAGTATAAGTGAAAGTTATTTAGAAATTAAACCTTTTAGAATATTATTGTTAAAATAATCATCAATTTTCAAGAAACCAATCTTATATTTTCCAATACCCAACATGCCTTTGCAATTCTACTATAAACATCACATTTTTACTTGATTACTTTAAAAAGTTCCTCATGTTAATATGGGAGTATGAAAATAACAACATAATAACTATACCAATATCATAAAACTGACTGAGTATGATGCAATTGCCCTTATGTCATTTAGAAATAAAAATATTCAGTCGCTCACAACACTTAACACTAATTTTATATATCTTTCAGATTTTGTTCATCTAAATGTGTTTCAATATTGCAAAGGAGAAAGAAAAGTGATCTAAGATTTATTGTAATGTTGTTAAAAAGCCTATTGTCGTCAAATCACCATGATTTTTTTTAAATATTACACTGTATATTTATCAATTGCAATATGTAATTATCATATGATTACTTGGTGATTTATTAGGCCAGGCCGAAGGCCAGGAGCCTATTAAATTTATTGCACTAATGTGTGTGTCCTAACTTGTGGAAAGAGGGTTGCTGTGTGTTGGAAACGGTTGACACTTCTGAGAAACAATCCTTATGAGCAAGTCATAGATAACGTTTGATATCGTCAGGTCAAATAGTTGCGTTTTTAAAAAGTGTTAAGAAAAATATATCTATGATTATATTCGTGATTAAGAGCTTAAAGGGATGAGGCTGAAATAATGTTGGCCCAGCGTCACAGACAGTGGCCCAGCATTACATCAGCTTTGGGCCAATATATTGTTTTATTCGGGTGATGGCTTTACTGGCGATGGTAGGTGGAAAGCGTCACCCGCATAGTAATGCGCATTTCAGCAAACACAAGACAATCACTCAATGCTGTTTCAATGTCGGGCCAGCGTCGAAGACGTTGGGCCAACATTGGGTAAATGGCACGTTTTTGCTGGGGTGCTGCCGCTAAGTATATAGCAGACCCAGTGATGGAGTAGTGTTGCCCCAACGTCGTTGACAATTTGTAGGCATTAAACCAGCAATGGGCTGCGTAGACGGGATGCCTGTCTGACTGTGACTGGCGACCTCGCCAGCTAAGGGCTGCAACGCTGGCCCAGCATTGCATCGGAATTTGTAGGTAGGCCCACATCGTGTATACGAGACAATTGGCAGCACGATTCACTGGCAAGTATTGAATGGATGTTGGCCAGCACCGGCGCTGGAAGGAATAAACGTTGAAGATATTTTAAGATATTTTAACTTTTCTCCTTGGCTCCTGAGGATGGTGAGATGAATGAGATGACACTGTCCTCCAGACACAGGATTCGAAATTCGAGCCCTGGCGGTCTGAGGCCGAGCACGCTACCTCTCGGTCACGGAGGCTCCCCACAATACTGAGTTTCACACGTGGATGGGGAAGAAACATTTTTTGTTTCTTTCAAACCGCCGAGACCGGGAACCGAACCTCGAACTCTGGCGTGAAAGGCAGCGGTGCTAACCACTAACCTAGGGCCCCCGCCCGGCCCACGAGGAAGACCAATACAGTTGTGTTTACAAAATATTAAGCCGAATTTTTGTCTATAGCACTCAAGCAGCCTAAAGTCGGGCCTCGAAGTTCGACCTCCTGTTCTAGTATTTCTATAAATTGACTTTTTTAAACATCATGAGTGCTAGATTCATTAGAGAAAGCATTTCTTCTTATTTATCACATTTTGTTTTCACCTGACCCGGGCTGACCCAACCTGCTTAGCAAATCTGTCCTTCTCACATCTTTGATGTAGGTATCATTCTTCACAAGAACTCTATGAGCCACGTCGAAGTGATAGCCTACTTATCAGCTTATAGCACAATGTATGTAGGGAACTAATGGAAAACTGCTAGTATGTATATATAATGTACTGCTAATAATGTTCACTTTGTATTATACCCTGTGCATCGCACATCTTCATAATCATGGTTAACTTGTGTATACTGACTGTATTCTAATATATATAGATGTTCCTCTTTGTAATAAATATCTTCTCTTTGGGCGTGTTAAAAAATAACTATATAAAAACAGAAAAACTTGAAAATGTATGTAAAATATAACAACAAAAATTATTATGTTTAAAAACAAACACAACGATCGCGACAAAGACTACCAAAAAATTCAATATGAAGATAGATAGATCGGTAGATAGATCGAGGACAATAATGTGTTTGTACCTTCAAGATTGTTGGGTAAAGAGAAGCCTGAAATCAATTTAGTGTATGGAAATGATTTTATTATCTATCACCTGATCTATGAATAAATTAAAAATAAAATTTGACCTACTGAACACGATAATGCTTTATGTCTTTGTTTCTTGTCTCCTAAGCATTGTAGCAGTTGTTTCAATTGTTTTATTACTTATATCCACATTTACCAAATAATGCTCATAAGAGTTTATTTTTATATTCGAACATTATTTATATTCTCATTTAGTTTGTATTTGGAAGCATCTCAAATACTTATGGGTAACAAACAATTACCTCTTCAAAACAGCCTATGATGTGGGTTAGTGATAACCATCATTTTAGGGAACCCTCACGAAAATGACCATAAAAAAGTTTCTGGCTTGGGACTTTTCTCGGTCATTGCGGATGTTAATGTACTCCAAAAAATCTCAAAAGCTTCTGATGCAATTGTTTTCCTAAGTTCACTACTTTTTGGCTTAGTAATAACCTGAACCAAATGCCATATGGCCTTGAAGTGGTGTCACATCCACTCAAGGCATGTAGAGAAAGTAAACCATAAATGAGTTCTAGATCTAGATTTCTTTTCAGTGTGAAGATGCACACCGTCTGCCTTGATGTAATCATGTAGGGCTTACATGTTTTCATAGTAATCTGACAGATCAGCATGCTGTATCAAGAGTTGAAAAAAATCCGTACGGTCTGCGATAACGTTTCCACCTATTGATTTAGCTTGTGCTGACCTGCAGGCCACAGTATACATATATTATAATCTGGATCACTTTCTGCGTGCTGGACGGTAATATCTACCTTGGCCATGTATTCAGCAAGAAGCTTTATTAAGGCCTCTTTATTGGACGAACTCGCCAGAAATGCTTTATACTCATGATCAGGCTCCATTCTGCAGATACTGATGATCTCGGTCTGACATCTTAGGAATTTGAGATGTTAACAAGTAGAATCCCCGAAAAAAATAGTGCGAAAAGACATATTATATGTGGCTCTACGATGTTTAGTTCTCAAACAATAGAGATTTATTAAAAAAATACATAAATTACTGGCATAATGGCGGTCATTTTAGATTGTACCCGAAAACGAGGCTTTCCCCAAGGTCGATTTGGATGGGGTTTTACGTGTTGTTTCACATAGCACATAGAGTAAAATTATGTTGAAAAACATTTGTTAACATTTTTGTAAAATAAATATTGTGGCATTTGTGCAATTAAAAATGCAATTTTTTTACATTTTTAGGTCTAATTTGACCTTGAAAATCACCTCAGTTTGACCTCTTAGAAATTTTAAATGTAAACAAATAGAATGCTAGTGTGGAAAAAACTAATTATATGTGGTTCTCCGATGTTTAGTTCTGAAATGATAGCGATTTATTAATATATAAGCTGACCTTGACCTTGAATATGACCTCAGTTTGACCTTTGACGTTTGCGAAAATATGTGGCTGTCCTATGTTCAGTTCTCAAATGATGGCGATTTATTAGAAAATTACACAAATTACTGGTTTAATGGCGGCCATTTTCGATTTTACGAGGCTTTTCCCAAAGAAGATTCTAGTAGGGTTTTATGTGTTGTTTTGAATACTTCCACCGAGTCAAATTGTGTTGAAAGGAATTTGTTAAAATTTTTGTCAATTAAATATTTTGGCATTTGTGCACCTAAAAATGCATTTTTTTTCACTTTCTTAGGTTTAATTAGACCTTGATCTTAAAAATTACCTTAGTTTGACCTCTTAGAAATTCGAAATGCAAACAAATAAAATCCCTTGAAAAAATAGTGCGAAAAAACATTGTATATGTGCTTCTACGATGTTTAGTTCTGAAACGATAGCGATTTATTATGATTTATTTTAGATTTTACCCGAAAACGAGGCTTTTCTCTAGGAGGATTCGGGTGGGGTTTTATGGGTGTTTTTACATGGTCCCACTGAGTCAAATTCCATTGAAAAACCTTAGTCAACATTTTTGTCCATTATAAAATATTTATTGCCTGGACTAACTGGGCGCTGTTACTGGATGGAGACTTACCTGCCAGGCGCACACACTGGACTCTGTTATTGGATGGAGACTTACCTGTCAGGCGTACATACTGGGCTCTGTTACTGGAGACTTACATGCAGGCGTAAACACTGGGCTCTGTTACTGGAGACTTACCTGCCAGGCGTACACACTGGGCTCTGTTATTGGATGGAGACTTACCTGCCAGGCGTACATACTGGGCTCTGTTACTGGAGACTTACCTGCAGGCGTACACACTGGGCTCTGTTACTGGATGGAGACTTACCTGCCGGGCGTACACACTGGGCTCTGTTACTGGAGACTTACCTGCCAGGCGTACACACTGGGCTCTGTTACTGGATGGAGACTTACCTGCCAGGCGTACACACTGGGCTCTGTTACTGGAGACTTACCTGCAGGCGTACATACTGGGCCCTGTTACTGGATGGAGACTTACATGCCAGGCGTACACACTGGGCTCTGTTACTGGAGACTTACCTGCCAGGCGTACACACTGGGCTGTGTTACTGGATGTTACTGGATGGAGACTTACCTACCAGGCGTACACACTGGGCTCTGTTACTGGAGGGATACTTACCTGCCAGGTGTACACACTGGGCTATGTTACTGGATGGAGACATACCTGCCAGGCGTACACACTCGGCTCTGTTACTTGATGTAGACTTACCTGCCAAGTGTACACACTGGTATCTGTTACTGGATGGAGACTTACTTGCAAGGCGTACACACTGGGCTCTGTTACTGGAGACTTACCTTCCAGGCGTACACACTGGGCTCTGTTACTGGAGACTTACCTGCCTGGCGTACACACTGGGCTTTGTTACTAAAAACTTACCTGCCAGGCGTACACACCGTACATACTGGCCTCTGTTACTGGAGACTTACCTGCAGGCGTACATACTGGGCCCTGTTACTGGATGGAGACTTACATGCCAGGCGTACACACTGGGCTCTGCTACTGGAGACTTACCTGCCAGGCGTACACACTGGGCTGTGTTACTGGATGGAGACTTACCTGCCGGGCGTACATACTGGGCTGTGTTAATGGAGACTTACCTGCAGGCGTACACACTGGGCTCTGTTACTGGATGGAGACTTATCTGCCAGGCGTACACACTGGGCTCTGTTACTGGAGACTTACCTACCAGGCGTACACACTGGGCTCTGTTACTGGATGGAGACTTACCTGCCAGTCGTACACACTGGGCTCTGTTACTTGATGGAGACTTACCTGCCAGGTGTACACACTGGGCTCTGTTACTGGTTGGAGACTTATCTGCCAGGCGTACACACTGGACTCTGTTACTGGATGGAGACTTATCTGCCAGGCGTACACACTGGGCTCTGTTACTGGATGGTGACTTACCTGCCAGGCGTACACACTGGGCTCTGTTACTGGATGGAGACTTAACTGCCAGGCGTACATACTGGGCTCTGTTACTGGAGACTTACCTGCCAGGCGTACATACTGGGCTCTGTTACTGGATGGAGAATTACCTGCCAGGCGTACATACTGGGCTCTCTTACTAGAGACTTACCTGCCAGGCGTACACACTGGGCTCTGTTACTAGAAACTTACCTACCAGGCGTACAAACTGGGCTCTGTTACTAGAAACTTACCTGCCGGGCGTACATACTGGGCTGTGTTAATGGAGACTTACCTGCAGGCGTACACACTGGGCTCTGTTACTGGATGGAGACTTATCTGCCAGGCGTACACACTGGGCTCTGTTAATGGAGACTTACCTGCAGGCGTACACACTGTGCTCTGTTACTTGATGGAGACTTATCTGCCAGGCGTACACACTGGGCTCTGTTACTGGATGGAGACTTACCTGCCAGGTGTACACACTGGGCTCTGTTACTGGATGGAAACTTACCTGCCGGGCGTACACACTGGGCTCTGTCACTGGATGGAGACTTATCTGCCAGGCGTACACACTGGGCTCTGTTACTGGAGACTTACCTGCCAGGCGTAAATACTGGGCTCTGCTACTGGATGGAGACTTACCTGCAGGCGTACACACTGGGCTCTGTTACTGGATGGAGACTTACCTGCCAGGCGTACACACTGGGCTCTGTTACTGGAGGGATACTTACCTGCCAGGTGTACACACTGGGCTATGTTACTGGATGGAGACATACCTGCCAGGCGTACACACTCGGCTCTGTTACTGGATGGAGATTTACCTGCCAAGTGTACACACTGGGATCTGTTACTGGATGGAGACTTACTTGCCAGTCGTACACACTGGGCTCTGTTACTGGATACATACCTGCAGGCGTACATACTGGGCCCTGTTACTGGATGGAGACTTACATGCCAGGCGTACACACTGGGCTCTGTTACTGGAGACTTACCTGCCAGGCGTACACACTGGGCTGTGTTACTGGATGGAGACTTACCTGCCGGGCGTACATACTGGGCTCTGTTAATGGAGACTTACCTGCAGGCGTACACACTGGGCTCTGTTACTTGATGAATACTTACCTGCCAGGCGTACACACCGAGCTCTGTTACTGGATGGAGACTTACCTGCCAGGCGTACACACTGAGCTCTGCTACTGGATGGAGACTTACCTGCTAGGTGTACACACTGGGCTCTGTTACTGGATGGATACTTACCTGCCAGGCGTACCTACTGGGCTCTGTTACTGGATGGAGACTTACCTGCCAGTCGTACACACTGGGCTCTGTTACTTGATGAAGACTTACCTGCCAGGCGTACACACCGAGCTCTGTTACTGGATGGAGACTTACCTGCCAGGCGTACGCACTGGGCTCTGTTACTGGATGGAGACTTACCTGCAGGCGTACACACTGGGCTCTGTTACTGGATGGAGACTTACCTGCCAGGCGTACACACTGGGTTCTGTTACTGAATGGAGACTTACCTGCCAGGCGTACACACTGGGCTCTGTTACTGGAGGGATACTTACCTGCCAGGCGTACACACCGAGCTCTGTTACTGGATGGAGACTTACCTGCCAGGCGTACGCACTGGGCTCTGTTACTGGATGGAGACTTACCTGCAGGCGTACACACTGGGCTCTGTTACTGGATGGAGACTTACCTGCCAGGCGTACACACTGGGCTCTGTTACTGGATGGAGACTTACCTGCCAGGCGTACGCACTGGGCTCTGTTACTGGAGGGATACTTACCTGCCAGGTGTACACACTGGGCTCTGTTACTGGATGGAGACTTACCTGCCAGGTGTACACACTGGGATCTGTTACTGGATGGAGACTTACTTGCCAGGCGTACACACTGGGCTCTGTTACTGGATGGAGACTTACCTGCCAGGCGTACACACTGTGCTCTGTTACTGGATGGAGACTTACCTGCCAGGCGTACGCACTGGGCTCTGTTACTGGAGATTTACCTGCCAGGCGTACACACTGGGCTCTGTTACTGGAGACTTACCTGCCAGGCGTAAACACTGGGCTCTGTTACTAGGAACTTACCTGCCAGGCGTACAAACTGGGCTCTGTTACTAGAAACTTACCTGCCAGGCGTACACACTGGGCTCTGTTACTCGATGGGGACTTACCTGCCAGACGTAATCACTGGGCTCTGTTACTGGATGGAGACTTACCTGCCAGGCGTACATACTGGGCTTTGTTACTGGAGACTTACCTGCAGGCGTACACACTGGGCCCTGTTACTGGATGGAGACTTACATGCCAGGCGTACACACTGGGCTCTGTTACTGGAGACTTACCTGCCAGGCGTAAACACTGGGCTGTGTTACTGGATGGAGACTTACCTGCCGGGCGTACATACTGGGCTCTGTTAATGGAGACTTACCTGCAGGCGTACACACTGGGCTCTGTTACTTGATGGAAACTTATCTGCCAGGCGTACACACTGGGCTCTGTTACTAGATGGAGACTTACCTGCCAGGTGTACATACTGGGCTGTGTTAATGGAGACTTACCTGCAGGCGTACACACTGGGCTCTGTTACTGGATGGAGACTTATCTGCCAGGCGTACACACTGGGCTCTGTTACTAGAGACTTACCTGCCAGGCGTACACACTGGGCTCTGTTACTAGAAACTTACCTACCAGGCGTACGAACTGGGCTCTGTTACTAGAAACTTACCTGCCAGGCGTACACACTGGGCTCTGTTACTAGAAACTTACCTGCCAGGCGTACACACTGGGCTCTGTTACTGGATGGAAACTTACCTGTCAGGCATACACAATGGGCTCTGTTACTGGAGACTTACCTGCAGGCGTACACACTGAGCTCTGTTACTGGATGGAGACTTACCTGCCAGGCGTACACACTAAGCTCTGTTACTGGATAGAGACTTACCTGCCAGGCGTACACACTGGGCTCTGTTACTGGATGGAGACTTACCTGCCAGGCGTACATACTGGGCTTTGTTACTAGAGACTTACCTGCAGGCGTACACACTGGGCCCTGTTACTGGATGGAGACTTACATGCCAGGCGTACACACTGGGCTCTGTTACTGGAGACTTACCTGCCAGGCGTAAACACTGGGCTGTGTTACTGGATGGAGACTTACCTGCCGGGCGTAAATACTGGGCTCTGTTAATGGAGACTTACCTGCAGGCGTACACACTGTGCTCTGTTACTTGATGGAGACTTATCTGCCAGGCGTACATACTGGGCTCTGTTACTGGATGGAGACTTACCTGCCAGGTGTACACACTGGGCTCTGTTACTGGATGGAAACTTACCTGCCGGGCGTACACACTGGGCTCTGTTACTGGATGGAGACTTATCTGCCAGGCGTACACACTGGGCTCTGTTACTGGAGACTTACCTGCCAGGCGTAAATACTGGGCTCTGCTACTGGATGGAGACTTACCTGCAGGCGTACACACTGGGCTCTGTTACTGGATGGAGACTTACCTGCCAGGCGTACACACTGGGCTCTGTTACTGGAGGGATACTTACCTGCCAGGTGTACACACTGGGCTATGTTACTGGATGGAGACATACCTGCCAGGCGTACACACTCGGCTCTGTTACTGGATGGAGACTTACCTGCCAAGTGTACACACTGGGATCTGTTACTGGATGGAGACTTACTTGCCAAGCGTACACACTGGGCTCTGTTACTGGAGACTTACCTTCCAGGCGTACACACTGGGCTCTGTTACTGGATAGAGACTTACCTGCAGGCGTACACACTGGGCTCTGTTACTGGATGGAGACTTACCTGCAGGCGTACACACTGGGCTCTGTTACTGGATGGAGACTTACCTGCCAGGCGTACGCACTGGGCTCTGTTACTGGATGGAGACTTACCTGCAGGCGTACACACTGGGCTCTGTTACTGGATGGAGACTTACCTGCCAGGCGTACACACTGGGCTCTGTTACTGGATGGAGACTTACCTGCCAGGCGTACGCACTGGGCTCTGTTACTGGAGGGATACTTACCTGCCAGGTGTACACACTGGGCTCTGTTACTGGATGGAGACTTACCTGCCAGGTGTACACACTGGGATCTGTTACTGGATGGAGACTTACTTGCCAGGCGTACACACTGGGCTCTGTTACTGGATGGAGACTTACCTGCCAGGCGTACACACTGTGCTCTGTTACTGGATGGAGACTTACCTGCCAGGCGTACGCACTGGGCTCTGTTACTGGAGATTTACCTGCCAGGCGTACACACTGGGCTCTGTTACTGGAGACTTACCTGCCAGGCGTAAACACTGGGCTCTGTTACTAGGAACTTACCTGCCAGGCGTACAAACTGGGCTCTGTTACTAGAAACTTACCTGCCAGGCTTACACACTGGGCTCTGTTACTCGATGGGGACTTACCTGCCAGACGTAATCACTGGGCTCTGTTACTGGATGGAGACTTACCTGCCAGGCGTACATACTGGGCTTTGTTACTGGAGACTTACCTGCAGGCGTACACACTGGGCCCTGTTACTGGATGGAGACTTACATGCCAGGCGTACACACTGGGCTCTGTTACTGGAGACTTACCTGCCAGGCGTAAACACTGGGCTGTGTTACTGGATGGAGACTTACCTGCCGGGCGTACATACTGGGCTCTGTTAATGGAGACTTACCTGCAGGCGTACACACTGGGCTCTGTTACTTGATGGAGACTTATCTGCCAGGCGTACACACTGGGCTCTGTTACTAGATGGAGACTTACCTGCCAGGTGTACATACTGGGCTGTGTTAATGGAGACTTACCTGCAGGCGTACACACTGGGCTCTGTTACTGGATGGAGACTTATCTGCCAGGCGTACACACTGGGCTCTGTTACTAGAGACTTACCTGCCAGGCGTACACACTGGGCTCTGTTACTAGAAACTTACCTACCAGGCGTACGAACTGGGCTCTGTTACTAGAAACTTACCTGCCAGGCGTACACACTGGGCTCTGTTACTAGAAACTTACCTGCCAGGCGTACACACTGGGCTCTGTTACTGGATGGAAACTTACCTGTCAGGCATACACAATGGGCTCTGTTACTGGAGACTTACCTGCAGGCGTACACACTGAGCTCTGTTACTGGATGGAGACTTACCTGCCAGGCGTACACACTAAGCTCTGTTACTGGATGGAGACTTACCTGCCAGGCGTACACACTGGGCTCTGTTACTGGATGGAGACTTACCTGCCAGGCGTACATACTGGGCTTTGTTACTGGAGACTTACCTGCAGGCGTACACACTGGGCCCTGTTACTGGATGGAGACTTACATGCCAGGCGTACACACTGGGCTCTGTTACTGGAGACTTACCTGCCAGGCGTAAACACTGGGCTGTGTTACTGGATGGAGACTTACCTGCCGGGCGTACATACTGGGCTCTGTTAATGGAGACTTACCTGCAGGCGTACACACTGTGCTCTGTTACTTGATGGAGACTTATCTGCCAGGCGTACACACTGGGCTCTGTTACTGGATGGAGACTTACCTGCCAGGTGTACACACTGGGCTCTGTTACTGGATGGAAACTTACCTGCCGGGCGTACACATTGGGCTCTGTTACTGGATGGAGACTTATCTGCCAGGCGTACACACTGGGCTCTGTTACTGGAGACTTACCTGCCAGGCGTAAATACTGGGCTCTGCTACTGGATGGAGACTTACCTGCAGGCGTACACACTGGGCTCTGTTACTGGATGGAGACTTACCTGCCAGGCGTACACACTGGGCTCTGTTACTGGAGGGATACTTACCTGCCAGGTGTACACACTGGGCTATGTTACTGGATGGAGACATACCTGCCAGGCGTACACACTCGGCTCTGTTACTGGATGGAGACTTACCTGCCAAGTGTACACACTGGGATCTGTTACTGGATGGAGACTTACTTGCCAGGCGTACACACTGGGCTCTGTTACTGGAGGCTTACCTTCCAGGCGTACACACTGGGCTCTGTTACTGGAGACTTACCTGCCAGGCGTACACACTGGGCTTTGTTACTAAAAACTTACCTGCCAGGCGTACACACTGGGCTCTGTTACTGGAGACTTACCTGCCAGGCGTACACACTGGGCTCTGTTACTGGATGGAGACTTACCTGCCAGGCGTACACACTGGGCTCTGTTACTGGATGGAGACCCACCTACCAGGCGTACACACTGGGCTCTGTTACTGGATGGAGACTTACCTGCCAGACGTACACACTGGGCTCTGCTACTGGATGGGAACTTACCTGCCAGGCATACATACTGGGCTCTGTCACTGGAGACTTACCTGCCAGGCGTTAACACTGGGCTCTGTTACTAGAAACTTACCTGCCAGGCGTACAAACTGGGCTCTGTTACTAGAAAATTACCTGCCAGGCGTACACACTGGGCTCTGTTACTGGATGGAGACTTACCTGCCAGGCGTACACACTGGGCTCTGTTACTGGATGGAGACTTACCTGCCAAGCGTACATACTGGCCTCTGTTACTGGAGACTTACCTGCAGGCGTACATACTGGGCCCTCTTACTGGATGGAGACTTACATGCCAGGCGTACACACTGGGCTCTGTTACTGGAGACTTACCTGCCAGGCGTACACACTGGGCTGTGTTACTGGATGGAGACTTACCTGCCGGGCGTACATACTGGGCTCTGTTAATGGAGACTTACCTGCAGGCGTACACACTGGGCTCTGTTACTGGATTGAGACTTATCTGCCAGGCGTACACACTGGGCTCTGTTACTGGAGACTTACCTGCCAGGCGTACACACTGGGCTCTGTTACTGGATGGAGACTTACCTGCCAGTTGTACACACTGGGCTCTGTTACTTGATGGAGACTTACCTGCCAGGTGTACACACTGGGCTCTGTTACTGGTTGGAGACTTATCTGCCAGGCGAACACACTGGACTCTGTTACTGGATGGAGACTTATCTGTCAGGCGTACACACTGGGCTCTGTTACTGGATGGTGACTTACCTGCCAGGCGTACACACTGGGCTCTGTTACTGGATGGAGACTTACCTGCCAGGCGTACATACTGGGCTCTGTTACTGGAGACTTACCTGCCAGGCGTACATACTGGGCTCTGTTACTGGATGGAGAATTACCTGCCAGGCGTACATACTGGGCTCTCTTACTAGAGACTTACCTGCCAGGCGTACACACTGGGCTCTGTTACTAGAAACTTACCTACCAGGCGTACAAACTGGGCTCTGTTTCTGAAAACTTACCTGCCAGGCGTACACACTGGGCTCTGTTACTAGAAACCTACCTGCCAGGCGTACACACTGGGCTTTGTTACTGGATGGAAACTTACCTGTCAGGCATACACAATGGGCTCTGTTACTGGAGACTTACCTGCAGGCGTACACACTGAGCTCTGTTACTGAATGGAGACTTACCTGCCAGGCGTACACACTGGGCTCTGTTACTGGATGGAGACTTACCTGCAGGCGTACACACTGGGCTCTGTACTGGACGGAAACTTACCAGCCAGGCGTACGCACTGGACACTGTTACTTGATGGAGACTTACCTGCCAGGCGTACATACTGGGCTCTGTTACTGGAGACTTAACTGCCAGGCGTAAATACTGGGCTCTGTTACTGGATGGAGACTTACCTGCCAGGTGTACATACTGGGCTCTGTTACTGGAGACTTACCTGCCAGGCGTAAACACTGGGCTCTGCTACTGAAAACTTACCTGCCTGGCGTACACACTGGGCTCTGCTACTAGAAACTTACCTGCCAGGCGTACACACTGGGCTCTGTTACTAGAAACTTACCTGCCAGGCGTACACACTGGGCTTTGTTACTGTAGACTTACCTGCCAGGCGTACACACTGGGCTCTGTTTCTGGATGGAGACTTACCTGTCAGGCGTACACACTGGGCTCTGTTACTGGATGGAGACTTACCTGCCAGGCGCACACACTGGGCTCTGCTACTGGATGGAGACTTACCTGCAGGCGTACACACTGGGCTCTGTTACTGGATGGAGACTTACCTGCCAGGTGTACACACTGAGCTCTGTTACTGGAGACTTACCTGCCAGGCGTAGACACTGGGCTCTGTTACTGGATAGAGACTTACCTGCTAGGCTTACACACTGGGCTCTGTTACTGCAGACTTACCTGCCAGGTGTACACACTGGGCTCTGTTACTGGATGCAGACTTACCTGCAGGCGTACACACTGGGCTCTGTTACTGGAGACTTACCTGCCAGGTGTACACACTGGGCTCTGTTACTGGATGGAGACTTACCTGCAGGCGTACACACTGGGCTCTGTTACTGGATGGAGACCTACCTGCCAGGCGTATGCACTGGGCTCTGTTACTGGAGACTTACCTGCCACGCGTACATACTGGGCTCTGTCACTGGATTGATACTTACCTGCCAGGCGTACGCACTGGGCTCTGTTACTGGACAGAGACTTACCTGCCACGCGTACACACTGAGCTCTGTTACTGGATGGAGACTAACCTGCTAGGCGTACACACTGGGCTCTGTTACTGGAGGAATACTTACCTGCCAGGCGTACATACTGGGCTCTGTTACTGGATGGAGACTTACCTGCCAGGCGTACATACTGGGCTCTGCTACTGGATGGAGACTTACCTGCCTGGCGTACACACTTGGCTCTGTTACTGGATGGAGACTTACCTGCCAGGCGTACACACTGGGCTCTGTTACTGGAGACTTACCTGCAGGCGTACACACTGGGATATGTTACTGGATGGAGACTTACCTGCAGGCGTACACACTGGGCTCTGTTACTGGATGGAGAATTACCTGCCAGGAGTACACACTGGGCTCTGTTACTGGAGGGAGACTTACCTGCCAGGCGTACACACTGGGCTCTGCTACTGGATGGAGACTTACCTGCCAGGCGTACATACTGGGCTCTGTTACTGGAGACTTACCTGCCAGGCGTACACACTGGGATCTGTTACTGGACGGATACTTACCTGCCAGGCGTACACACTGGGCTCTGTTATTTGATGGAGACCCACCTGCCAGGCGTACACACTGGGCTCTGTTACTGGATGGAAACTTACCTGACAGGCGTACACTCTGGGCTTTGTTACTGGATGGAGACTTACCTGCCAGGCGTACACACTGGGCTGTGTTACTGGATGGAGACTTACCTGCCAGGCGTACACACTGGGCTCTGTTACTGGATGAAGACTTACCTGCCAGGCGTACACACTGGGCTCTGTTACTGGATGGAGACTTACCTGCCAGGAGTACACACTGGGCTCTGTTACTGGAGGGAGACTTACCTGCCAGGCGTACACACTGGGCTCTGCTACTGGATGGAGACTTACCTGCCAGGCGTACATACTGGGCTCTGTTACTGGAGACTTACCTGCCAGGCGTACATACTGGGCTCTGTTACAGGAGACTTACCTGCCAGGCGTACATACTGGGTTGTGTTACTGGATGGAGACTTACCTGCCAGGCGTACATACTGGGCTCTGTTACTACAAACTCACCTGCCAGGCGTACACACTGAGCTCTGTTACTAGAAACTTTCCTGCCAGGCGTACACACCGGGCTCTGTTACTGGACATAAACTTACCTGCCAGGCGTACGCACTGGACACTGTTACTTGATGGAGACTTACCTGCCAGGCGTACATACTGGGCTCTGTTACTGGAGACTTAACTGCCAGGCGTAAATACTGGGCTATGTTACTGGATGGAGACTTACCTGCCAGGCGTACATACTGGGCTCTGTTACTGGAGACTTACCTGCCAGGCGTAAACACTGGGCTTTGCTACTGAAAACTTACCTGCCAGGCGTACACACTGGGCTCTGCTACTAGAAACTTACCTGCCAGGCGTACACACTGGGCTATGTTACTAGAAACTTACCTGCCAGGCGTACTCACTGGGCTTTGTTACTGTAGACTTACCTGCCAGGCGTACACACTGGGCTCTGTTACTGGATGGAGACTTACCTGTCAGGCGTACACACTGGGCTCTGTTACTGGATGGAGACTTACCTGCCAGGCGCACACACTGGGCTCTGTTACTGGATGGAGACTTACCTGCAGGCGTACACACTGGGCTCTGTTACTGGACGGAAACTTACCTGCCAGGCGTACACACCGGGCTCTGTTACTGGAGACTTACCTGCCAGGCGTAGACACTGGGCTCTGTTACTGGATGGAGACTTACCTGCCAGGCGTACACACTGGGCTCTGTTACTGGAGACTTACCTGCCAGGTGTACACACTGGGCTCTGTTACTGGATGGAGACTTACCTGCAGGCGTACACACTGGGCTTTGTTACTGGAGACTTACCTGCCAGGTGTACACACTGGGCTCTGTTACTGGATGGAGACTTACCTGCAGGCGTACACACTGGGCTCTGTTACTGGATGGAGACCTACCTGCCAGGCGTATGCACTGGGCTCTGTTACTGGATATTTACCTGCCAGGCGTCCACACTGGGCTCTGTTACTGGAGACTTACCTGCCACGCGTACATACTGGGCTCTGTCACTGGATTGATACTTACCTGCCAGGCGTACGCATTGAGCTCTGTTACTGGATGGAGACTAACCTGCTAGGCGTACACACTGGGCTCTGTTACTGGAGGGATACTTACCTGCCTGGCGTACATACTGGGCTCTGTTACTGGATGGAGACTTACCTGCCAGGCGTACACACTGGGCTCTGCTACTGGATGGAGACTTACCTGCCTGGCGTACACACTTGGCTCTGTTACTGGATGGAGACTTACCTGCCAGGCGTACACACTGGGCTCTGTTACTGGAGACTTACCTGCAGGCGTACACACTGGGCTCTGTTACTGGATGGAGACTTACCTGCATGCGTACACACTGGGCTCTGTTACTGGATGGAGAATTACCTGCCAGGAGTACACACTGGGCTCTGTTACTGGAGGGAGACTTACCTGCCAGGCGTACACACTGGGCTCTGCTACTGGATAGAGACTTACCTGCCAGGCGTACATACTGGGCTCTGTTACTGGAGACTTATCTGCCAGGCGTACATACTTGGTCTGTTACTAGAAACTTACCTGTCAGGCGTACACACTGGGGTCTGTTACTGGAGACTTACCTGCCAGGCGTACACACTGGGATCTGTTACTGGACGGAGACTTACCTGCCAGGCGTACACACTGGGCTCTGTTATTTGATGGAGACCCACCTGCCAGGCGTACACACTGGGCTCTGTTACTGGATGGAAACTTACCTGACAGGCGTACACACTGGGCTTTGTTACTGGATGGAGACTTACCTGCCAGGCGTACACACTGGGCTCTGTTACTGGATGGAGACTTACATGCCAGGCGTACACACTGGGCTCTGTTACTGGAGACTTACCTGCCAGGCGTACACACTGGGCTCTGTTACTGGAGACTTACCTCCTGCCAGGCGTACATACTGGGCTCTGTTACTGGAGACTTACCTCCTGCCAGGCGTGGCTCTGTTACTGGATGGAGACTTACCTGCCAGGCGTACATACTGGGCTCTCTTACAAGAGACTTACCTGCCAGGCGAACACACTGGGCTCTGTTACTAGAAACTTACCTACCAGGCGTACAAACTGGGCTCTGTTACTAGAAACTTGCCTGCCAGGCGTACACACTGGGCTCTGTTACTAGAAACTTACCTGCCAGGCGTACACACTGGGCTCTGTTACTGGATGGAGACTTACCTGTCAGGCATACACAATGGGCTCTGTTACTGGAGACTTACCTGCAGGCGTACACACTGGGCTCTGTTACTGGATGGTGACTTACCTGCCAGGCGTACACACTGGGCTCTGTTACTGGATGGAGACTTACCTGCCAAGCGAACACACTGGACTCTGTTACTGGATGGAGACTTATCTGTCAGGCGTACACACTGGGCTCTGTTACTGGATGGTGACTTACCTGCCAGGCGTACACACTGGGCTCTGTTACTGGATGGAGACTTACCTGCCAGGCGTACATACTGGGCTCTGTTACTGGAGACTTACCTGCCAGGCGTACATACTGGGCTCTGTTACTGGATGGAGAATTACCTGCCAGGCGTACATACTGGGCTCTCTTACTAGAGACTTACCTGCCAGGCGTACACACTGGGCTCTGTTACTAGAAACTTACCTACCAGGCGTACAAACTGGGCTCTGTTTCTGAAAACTTACCTGCCAGGCGTACACACTGGGCTCTGTTACTAGAAACCTACCTGCCAGGCGTACACACTGGGCTTTGTTACTGGATGGAAACTTACCTGTCAGGCATACACAATGGGCTCTGTTACTGGAGACTTACCTGCAGGCGTACACACTGAGCTCTGTTACTGAATGGAGACTTACCTGCCAGGCGTACACACTGGGCTCTGTTACTGGATGGAGACTTACCTGCAGGCGTACACACTGGGCTCTGTACTGGACGGAAACTTACCAGCCAGGCGTACGCACTGGACACTGTTACTTGATGGAGACTTACCTGCCAGGCGTACATACTGGGCTCTGTTACTGGAGACTTAACTGCCAGGCGTAAATACTGGGCTCTGTTACTGGATGGAGACTTACCTGCCAGGTGTACATACTGGGCTCTGTTACTGGAGACTTACCTGCCAGGCGTAAACACTGGGCTCTGCTACTGAAAACTTACCTGCCTGGCGTACACACTGGGCTCTGCTACTAGAAACTTACCTGCCAGGCGTACACACTGGGCTCTGTTACTAGAAACTTACCTGCCAGGCGTACACACTGGGCTTTGTTACTGTAGACTTACCTGCCAGGCGTACACACTGGGCTCTGTTTCTGGATGGAGACTTACCTGTCAGGCGTACACACTGGGCTCTGTTACTGGATGGAGACTTACCTGCCAGGCGCACACACTGGGCTCTGCTACTGGATGGAGACTTACCTGCAGGCGTACACACTGGGCTCTGTTACTGGATGGAGACTTACCTGCCAGGTGTACACACTGAGCTCTGTTACTGGAGACTTACCTGCCAGGCGTAGACACTGGGCTCTGTTACTGGATAGAGACTTACCTGCTAGGCTTACACACTGGGCTCTGTTACTGCAGACTTACCTGCCAGGTGTACACACTGGGCTCTGTTACTGGATGCAGACTTACCTGCAGGCGTACACACTGGGCTCTGTTACTGGAGACTTACCTGCCAGGTGTACACACTGGGCTCTGTTACTGGATGGAGACTTACCTGCAGGCGTACACACTGGGCTCTGTTACTGGATGGAGACCTACCTGCCAGGCGTATGCACTGGGCTCTGTTACTGGAGACTTACCCGCCACGCGTACATACTGGGCTCTGTCACTGGATTGATACTTACCTGCCAGGCGTACGCACTGGGCTCTGTTACTGGACAGAGACTTACCTGCCACGCGTACACACTGAGCTCTGTTACTGGATGGAGACTAACCTGCTAGGCGTACACACTGGGCTCTGTTACTGGAGGAATACTTACCTGCCAGGCGTACATACTGGGCTCTGTTACTGGATGGAGACTTACCTGCCAGGCGTACATACTGGGCTCTGCTACTGGATGGAGACTTACCTGCCTGGCGTACACACTTGGCTCTGTTACTGGATGGAGACTTACCTGCCAGGCGTACACACTGGGCTCTGTTACTGGAGACTTACCTGCAGGTGTACACACTGGGATATGTTACTGGATGGAGACTTACCTGCAGGCGTACACACTGGGCTCTGTTACTGGATGGAGAATTACCTGCCAGGAGTACACACTGGGCTCTGTTACTGGAGGGAGACTTACCTGCCAGGCGTACACACTGGGCTCTGCTACTGGATGGAGACTTACCTGCCAGGCGTACATACTGGGCTCTGTTACTGGAGACTTACCTGCCAGGCGTACACACTGGGATCTGTTACTGGACGGATACTTACCTGCCAGGCGTACACACTGGGCTCTGTTATTTGATGGAGACCCACCTGCCAGGCGTACACACTGGGCTCTGTTACTGGATGGAAACTTACCTGACAGGCGTACACTCTGGGCTTTGTTACTGGATGGAGACTTACCTGCCAGGCGTACACACTGGGCTGTGTTACTGGATGGAGACTTACCTGCCAGGCGTACACACTGGGCTCTGTTACTGGATGAAGACTTACCTGCCAGGCGTACACACTGGGCTCTGTTACTGGATGGAGACTTACCTGCCAGGAGTACACACTGGGCTCTGTTACTGGAGGGAGACTTACCTGCCAGGCGTACACACTGGGCTCTGCTACTGGATGGAGACTTACCTGCCAGGCGTACATACTGGGCTCTGTTACTGGAGACTTACCTGCCAGGCGTACATACTGGGCTCTGTTACAGGAGACTTACCTGCCAGGCGTACATACTGGGTTGTGTTACTGGATGGAGACTTACCTGCCAGGCGTACATACTGGGCTCTGTTACTACAAACTCACCTGCCAGGCGTACACACTGAGCTCTGTTACTAGAAACTTTCCTGCCAGGCGTACACACCGGGCTCTGTTACTGGACATAAACTTACCTGCCAGGCGTACGCACTGGACACTGTTACTTGATGGAGACTTACCTGCCAGGCGTACATACTGGGCTCTGTTACTGGAGACTTAACTGCCAGGCGTAAATACTGGGCTATGTTACTGGATGGAGACTTACCTGCCAGGCGTACATACTGGGCTCTGTTACTGGAGACTTACCTGCCAGGCGTAAACACTGGGCTTTGCTACTGAAAACTTACCTGCCAGGCGTACACACTGGGCTCTGCTACTAGAAACTTACCTGCCAGGCGTACACACTGGGCTATGTTACTAGAAACTTACCTGCCAGGCGTACTCACTGGGCTTTGTTACTGTAGACTTACCTGCCAGGCGTACACACTGGGCTCTGTTACTGGATGGAGACTTACCTGTCAGGCGTACACACTGGGCTCTGTTACTGGATGGAGACTTACCTGCCAGGCGCACACACTGGGCTCTGTTACTGGATGGAGACTTACCTGCAGGCGTACACACTGGGCTCTGTTACTGGACGGAAACTTACCTGCCAGGCGTACACACCGGGCTCTGTTACTGGAGACTTACCTGCCAGGCGTAGACACTGGGCTCTGTTACTGGATGGAGACTTACCTGCCAGGCGTACACACTGGGCTCTGTTACTGGAGACTTACCTGCCAGGTGTACACACTGGGCTCTGTTACTGGATGGAGACTTACCTGCAGGCGTACACACTGGGCTTTGTTACTGGAGACTTACCTGCCAGGTGTACACACTGGGCTCTGTTACTGGATGGAGACTTACCTGCAGGCGTACACACTGGGCTCTGTTACTGGATGGAGACCTACCTGCCAGGCGTATGCACTGGGCTCTGTTACTGGATATTTACCTGCCAGGCGTCCACACTGGGCTCTGTTACTGGAGACTTACCTGCCACGCGTACATACTGGGCTCTGTCACTGGATTGATACTTACCTGCCAGGCGTACGCATTGAGCTCTGTTACTGGATGGAGACTAACCTGCTAGGCGTACACACTGGGCTCTGTTACTGGAGGGATACTTACCTGCCTGGCGTACATACTGGGCTCTGTTACTGGATGGAGACTTACCTGCCAGGCGTACACACTGGGCTCTGCTACTGGATGGAGACTTACCTGCCTGGCGTACACACTTGGCTCTGTTACTGGATGGAGACTTACCTGCCAGGCGTACACACTGGGCTCTGTTACTGGAGACTTACCTGCAGGCGTACACACTGGGCTCTGTTACTGGATGGAGACTTACCTGCATGCGTACACACTGGGCTCTGTTACTGGATGGAGAATTACCTGCCAGGAGTACACACTGGGCTCTGTTACTGGAGGGAGACTTACCTGCCAGGCGTACACACTGGGCTCTGCTACTGGATAGAGACTTACCTGCCAGGCGTACATACTGGGCTCTGTTACTGGAGACTTATCTGCCAGGCGTACATACTTGGTCTGTTACTAGAAACTTACCTGTCAGGCGTACACACTGGGGTCTGTTACTGGAGACTTACCTGCCAGGCGTACACACTGGGATCTGTTACTGGACGGAGACTTACCTGCCAGGCGTACACACTGGGCTCTGTTATTTGATGGAGACCCACCTGCCAGGCGTACACACTGGGCTCTGTTACTGGATGGAAACTTACCTGACAGGCGTACACACTGGGCTTTGTTACTGGATGGAGACTTACCTGCCAGGCGTACACACTGGGCTCTGTTACTGGATGGAGACTTACATGCCAGGCGTACACACTGGGCTCTGTTACTGGAGACTTACCTGCCAGGCGTACACACTGGGCTCTGTTACTGGAGACTTACCTCCTGCCAGGCGTACATACTGGGCTCTGTTACTGGAGACTTACCTCCTGCCAGGCGTGGCTCTGTTACTGGATGGAGACTTACCTGCCAGGCGTACATACTGGGCTCTCTTACAAGAGACTTACCTGCCAGGCGAACACACTGGGCTCTGTTACTAGAAACTTACCTACCAGGCGTACAAACTGGGCTCTGTTACTAGAAACTTGCCTGCCAGGCGTACACACTGGGCTCTGTTACTAGAAACTTACCTGCCAGGCGTACACACTGGGCTCTGTTACTGGATGGAGACTTACCTGTCAGGCATACACAATGGGCTCTGTTACTGGAGACTTACCTGCAGGCGTACACACTGGGCTCTGTTACTGGATGGTGACTTACCTGCCAGGCGTACACACTGGGCTCTGTTACTGGATGGAGACTTACCTGCCAAGCGTACATACTGGGCTCTGTTACTGGAGACTTACTCGCAGGCGTACACACTGGGCCCTGTTACTGGATGGAGACTTACCTGCCAGGCGTACACACTGGGCTCTGTTACTGGAGACCTACCTGCCAGGCGTACACACTGGGCTCTGTTACTGGATGGAGATTTACCTGCCGGGCGTACATACTGGGCTCTGTTACTGAAGACTTACCTGCCAGGCGTACACACTGGGCTCTGTTACTGGATGGAGATTTACCTGCCAGTCGTACACACTGGGCTCTGTTACTGGATGGAGACTTACCTGCCAGGTGTACACACTGGGCTCTGTTACTGGCTAGTGACTTATCTGCCAGGCGTACACACTGGGCTCTGTTACTGGATGGAGACTTACCTGCCAGGCGTACACACTGGGCTCTGTTACTGGATGGAGACTTACCTGCAGGCGTACACACTGGGCTCTGTTACTGGACGGAAACTTACCTGCCAGGCGTACGCACTGGACACTGTTACTTGATGGAGACTTACCTGCCAGGCGTACATACTGGGCTCTGTTACTGGAGACTTAACTGCCAGGCGTAAATACTGGGCTCTGTTACAGGATGGAGACTTACCTGCCAGGCGTACATACTGGGCTCTGTTACTGGAGACTTACCTGCCAGGCGTAAACACTGGGCTCTGCTACTGAACACTTACCTGCCTGGCGTACACACTGGGCTCTGCTACTAGAAACTTACCTGCCAGGCGTACACACTGGGCTCTGTTACTAGAAACTTACCTGCCAGGCGTACACACTGGGCTTTGTTACTGTAGACTTACCTGCCAGGCGTACACACTGGGCTCTGTTACTGGATGGAGACTTACCTGCCAGGCGCACACACTGGGCTCTGTTACTGGATGGAGACTTACCTGCAGGCGTACACACTGGGCTCTGTTACTGGATGGAGACTTACCTGCCAGGTGTACACACTGGGCTCTGTTACTGGAGACTTACCTGCCAGGCGTAGACACTGGGCTCTGTTACTGGATAGAGACTTACCTGCTAGGCTTACACACTGGGCTCTGTTACTGGAGACTTACCTGCAAGGTGTACACACTGGGCTCTGTTACTGGATGCAGACTTACCTGCAGGCGTACACACTGGGCTCTGTTACTGGAGACTTACCTGCCAGGTGTACACACTGGGCTTTGTTACTGTAGACTTACCTGCCAGGCGTACACACTGGGCTCTGTTACTGGGTGGAGACTTACCTGTCAGGCGTACACACTGGGCTCTGTTACTGGATGGAGACTTACCTGCCAGGCGCACACACTGGGCTCTGTTACTGGATGGAGACTTACCTGCAGGCGTACACACTGGGCTCTGTTACTGGACGGAAACTTACCTGCCAGGTGTACACACTGGGCTCTGTTACTGGAGACTTACCTGCCAGGTGTAGACACTGGGCTCTGTTACTGGATGGAGACTTACCTGCCAGGCGTACACACTGGGCTCTGTTACTGGAGACTTACCTGCCAGGTGTACACACTGGGCTCTGTTACTGGATGGAGACTTACCTGCAGGCGTACACACTGGGCTCTGTTACTGGAGACTTACCTGCCAGGTGTACACACTGGGCTCTGTTACTGGATGGAGACTTACCTGCAGGCGTACACACTGGGCTCTGTTACTGGATGGAAACCTACCTGCCAGGCGTATGCACTGGGCTCTGTTACTGGATATTTACCTGCCAGGCGTCCACACTGGGCTCTGTTACTGGAGACTTACCTGCCACGCGTACATACTGGGCTCTGTCACTGGATTGATACTTACCTGCCAGGCGTACGCACTGAGCTCTGTTACTGGATGGAGACTAACCTGCTAGGCGTACACACTGGGCTCTGTTACTGGAGGGATACTTACCTGCCAGGCGTACATACTGGGCTCCGTTACTGGATGGAGACTTACCTGCCAGGCGTACACACTGGGCTCTGCTACTGGATGGAGACTTACCTGCCTGGCGTACACACTTGGCTCTGTTACTGGATGGAGACTTACCTGCCAGGTGTACACACTGGGCTCTGTTACTGGAGACTTACCTGCAGGCGTACACACTGGGCTCTGTTACTGGATGGAGACTTACCTGCAGGCGTACACACTGGGCTCTGTTACCGGATGGAGATTTACCTGCCAGGAGTACACACTGGGCTCTGTTACTGGAGGGAGACTTACCTGCCAGGCGTACACACTGGGCTCTGCTACTGGATAGAGACTTACCTGCCAGGCGTACATACTGGCCTCTGTTACTGGAGACTTATCTGCCAGGCGTACATACTTGGTCTGTTACTAGAAACTTACCTGTCAGGCGTACACACTGGGGTCTGTTACTGGAGACTTACCTGCCAGGCGTACACACTGGGATCTGTTAATGGACGGAGACTTACCTGCCAGGCGTACACACTGGGCTCTGTTATTTGATGGAGACCCACCTGCCAGGCGTACACACTGGGCTCTGTTACTGGATGGAAACTTACCTGACAGGCGTACACACTGGGCTTTGTTACTGGATGGAGACTTACCTGCCAGGCGTACACACTGGGCTCTGTTACTGGATGGAGACTTACATGCCAGGCGTACACACTGGGCTCTGTTACTGGAGACTTACCTGCCAGGCGTACACACTGGGCTCTGTTACTGGAGACTTACCTCCTGCCAGGCGTACATACTGGGCTCTGTTACTGGAGACTTACCTCCTGCCAGGCGCACATACTGGGCTCTGTTACTGGATGGAGACTTACCTGCCAGGCGTACATACTGGGCTCTCTTACTAGAGACTTACCTGCCAGGCGAACACACTGGGCTCTGTTACTAGAAACTTACCTACCAGGCGTGCAAACTGGGCTCTGTTACTAGAAACTTACCTGACAGGCGTACACACTGGGCTCTGTTACTAGAAACTTACCTGCCAGGCGTACACACTGGGCTCTGTTACTGGATGGTGACTTACCTGCCAGGCGTACACACTGGGCTCTGTTACTGGATGGAGACTTACCTGCCAAGCGTACATACTGGGCTCTGTTACTGGAGACTTACTTGCAGGCGTACACACTGGGCCCTGTTACTGGATGGAGACTTACCTGTCAGGCATACACAATGGGCTCTGTTACTGGAGACTTACCTGCAGGCGTACACACTGAGCTCTGTTACTGGATGGAGACTTACCTGCCAGGCGTACACACTAAGCTCTGTTACTGGATGGAGACTTACTTGCCAGGCGTACACACTGGGCTCTGTTACTGGATGGTGACTTACCTGCCAGGCGTACACACTGGGCTCTGTTACTGGATGGAGACTTACCTGCCAAGAGTACATACTGGGCTCTGTTACTGGAGACTTACTCGCAGGCGTACACCATGGGCCCTGTTACTGGATGGAGACTTACCTGCCAGGCGTACACACTGGGCTCTGTTACTGGAGACCTACCTGTAAGGCGTACACACTGGGCTCTGTTACTGGATGGAGATTTACCTGCCGGGCGTACATACTGGGCTCTGTTACTGGAGACTTACCTGCCAGGCGTAGACACTGGGCTCTGTTACTGGATGGAGACTTACCTGCCAGGCGTACACACTGGGCTCTGTTACTGGAGACTTACCTGCCAGGTGTACACACTGGGCTCTGTTACTGGATGGAGACTTACCTGCAGGCGTACACACTGGGCTCTGTTACTGGAGACTTACCTGCCAGGTGTACACACTGGGCTCTGTTACTGGATGGAGACTTACCTGCAGGCGTACACACTGGGCTCTGCTACTGGATGGAGACCTACCTGCCAGGCGTATGCACTGGGCTCTGTTACTGGATATTTACCTGCCAGGCGTCCACACTGGGCTCTGTTACTGGAGACTTACCTGCCACGCGTACATACTGGGCTCTGTCACTGGATTGATACTTACCTGCCAGGCGTACGCACTGAGCTCTGTTACTGGATGGAGACTAACCTGCTAGGCGTACACACTGGGCTCTGTTACTGGAGGGATACTTACCTGCCAGGCGTACATACTGGGCTCTGTTACTGGATGGAGACTTACCTGCCAGGCGTACACACTGGGCTCTGCTACTGGATGGAGACTTACCTGCCTGGCGTACACACTTGGCTCCGTTACTGGATGGTAACTTACCTGCCAGGCGTACACACTGGGCTCTGTTACTGGAGACTTACCTGCAGGCGTACACACTGGGCTCTGTTACTGGATGGAGACTTACCTGCAGGCGTACACACTGGGCTCTGTTACTGGATGGAGAATTACCTGCCAGGAGTACACACTGGGCTCTGTTACTGGAGGGAGACTTACCTGCCAGGCGTACACACTGGGCTCTGCTACTGGATAGAGACTTACCTGCCAGGCGTACATACTGGGCTCTGTTACTGGAGACTTATCTGCCAGGCGTACATACTTGGTCTGTTACCAGAAACTTACCTGTCAGGCGTACACACTGGGGTCTGTTACTGGAGACTTACCTGCCAGGCGTACACACTGGGATCTGTTACTGGACGGAGACTTACCTGCCAGGCGTACACACTGGGCTCTGTTATTTGATGGAGACCCACCTGCCAGGCGTACACACTGGGCTCTGTTACTGGATGGAAACTTACCTGACAGGCGTACACACTGGGCTTTGTTACTGGATGGAGACTTACCTGCCAGGCGTACACACTGGGCTCTGTTACTGGATGGAGACTTACATGCCAGGCGTACACACTGGGCTCTGTTACTGGAGACTTACCTGCCAGGCGTACACACTGGGCTCTGTTACAGGAGACTTACCTCCTGCCAGGCGTACATACTGGGCTCTGTTACTGGAGACTTACCTCCTGCCAGGCGTACATACTGGGCTCTGTTACTGGATGGAGACTTACCTGCCAGGCGTACATACTGGGCTCTCTTACTAGAGACTTACCTGCCAGGCGAACACACTGGGCTCTGTTACTAGAAACTTACCTACCAGGCGTACAAACTGGGCTCTGTTACCAGAAACTTACCTGCCAGGCGTACACACTGGGCTCTGTTACTAGAAACTTACCTGCCAGGCGTACACACTGGGCTCTGTTACTGGATGGTGACTTACCTGCCAGGCGTACACACTGGGCTCTGTTACTGGATGGAGACTTACCTGCTAAGCGTACATACTGGGCTCTGTTACTGGAGACTTACTCGCAGGCGTACACACTGGGCCCTGTTACTGGATGGAGACTTACCTGTCAGGCATACACAATGGGCTCTGTTACTGGAGACTTACTCGCAGGCGTACACACTGAGCTCTGTTACTGGATGGAGACTTACCTGCCAGGCGTACACACTAAGCTCTGTTACTGGATGGAGACTTACCTGCCAGGCGTACACACTGGGCTCTGTTACTGGATGGTGACTTACCTGCCAGGCGTACACACTGGGCTCTGTTACTGGATGGAAACTTACCTGCCAAGAGTACATACTGGGCTCTGTTACTGGAGACTTACTCGCAGGCGTACACACTGGGCCCTGTTACTGGATGGAGACTTACCTGCCAGGCGTACACACTGGGCTCTGTTACTGGAGACCTACCTGTAAGGCGTACACACTGGGCTCTGTTACTGGATGGAGATTTACCTGCCGGGCGTACATACTGGGCTCTGTTACTGAAGACTTACCTGCCAGGCGTACACACTGGGCTCTGTTACTGGATGGAGATTTACCTGCCAGTCGTACACACTGGGCTCTGTTACTGGATGGAGACTTACCTGCCAGGTGTACACACTGGGCTCTGTTACTGGCTAGTGACTTATCTGCCAGGCGTACACACTGGGCTCTGTTACTGGATGGAGACTTACCTGTCAGGCGTACACACTGGGCTCTGTTACTGGATGGAGACTTACCTGCAGGCGTACACACTGGGCTCTGTTACTGGACGGAAACTTACCTGCCAGGCGTACGCACTGGACACTGTTACTTGATGGAGACTTACCTGCCAGGCGTACATACTGGGCTCTGCTACTGGAGACTTAACTGCCATGCGTAAATACTGGGCTCTGTTACTGGATGGAGACTTACCTGCCAGGCGTACATACTGGGCTCCGTTACTGGAGACTTACCTGCCAGGCGTACATACTGGGCTCTGTTACTAGAAACTCACCTGCCAGGCGTACACACTGAGCTCTGTTACTAGATACTTTCCTGCCGGGCGTACACACTGGGCTCTGTTACTGGACGGAAACTTACCTACCAGGCGTACGCACTGGACACTGTTACTTGATGGAGACTTACCTGCCAGGCGTACATACTGGGCTCTGTTACTGGAGACTTAACTGCCAGGCGTAAATACTGGGCTCTGTTACTGGATGGAGACTTACCTGCCAGGCGTACATACTGGGCTCCGTTACTGGAGACTTACCTGCCAGGCGTAAACACTGGGCTCTGCTACTGAAAACTTACCTGCCAGGCGTACACACTGGGCTCTGCTACTAGAAACTTACCTGCCAGGCGTACACACTGGGCTATGTTACTAAAAACTTACCTGCCAGGCGTACTCACTGGGCTTTGTTACTGTAGACTTACCTGCCAGGCGTACACACTGGGCTCTGTTACTGGATGGAGACTTACCTGTCAGGCGTACACAATGGGTTCTGTTACTGGATGGAGACTTACCTGCCAGGCGCACACACTGGGCTCTGTTACTGGATGGAGACTTACCTGCAGGCGTACACACTGGGCTCTGTTACTGGACGGAAACTTACCTGCCAGGCGTACACACTGGGCTCTGTTACTGGAGACTTACCTGCCAGGCGTAGACACTGGGCTCTGTTACTGGATGGAGACTTACCTGCCAGGCGTACACACTGGGCTCTGTTACTGGAGACTTACCTGCCAGGTGTACACACTGGGCTCTGTTACTGGATGGCGACTTACCTGCAGGCGTACACACTGGGCTCTGTTACTGGAGGGATACTTACCTGCCAGGCGTACATACTGGGCTCTGTTACTGGATGGATACTTACCTGCCAGGCGTACACACTGGGCTCTGCTACTGGATGGAGACTTACCTGCCTGGCGTACACACTTGGCTCTGTTACTGGATGGAGACTTACCTGCCAGGCGTACACACTGGGCTCTGTTACTGGAGACTTGCCTGCAGGCGTACACACTGGGCTCTGTTACTGGATGGAGACTTACCTGCAGGCATACACACTGGGCTCTGTTACTGGATGGAGAATTACCTGCCAGGAGTACACACTGGGCTCTGTTACTGGAGGGAGACTTACCTGCCAGGCGTACACACTGGGCTCTGCTACTGGATAGAGACTTACCTGCCAGGCGTACATACTGGGCTCTGTTACTGGAGACTTATCTGCCAGGCGTAGATACTTGGTCTGTTACTAGAAACTTACCTGTCAGGCGTACACACTGGGGTCTGTTACTGGAGACTTACCTGCCAGGCGTACACACTGGGATCTGTTACTGGACGGAGACTTACCTGCCAGGCGTACACACTGGGCTCTGTTATTTGATGGAGACCCACCTGCCAGGCGTACACACTGGGCTCTGTTACTGGATGGAAACTTACCTGACAGGCGTACACACTGGGCTTTGTTACTGGATGGAGACTTACCTGCCAGGCGTACACACTGGGCTGTGTTACTGGATGGAGACTTACCTGCCAGGCGTACACACTGGGCTCTGTTACTGGATAGAGACTTATCTGCCAGGCGTACACACTGGGCTCTGTTACTGGATGGAAACTTACCTGCCAGGCGTACATACTGGGCTCTGTTACTGGATAGAGACTTACCTGCCAGGCGTACATACTGGGCTCTGTTACTAGGAACTCACCTGCCAGGCGTACACACTGGGCTCTGTTACTAGAAACCTTCCTGCCAGGCGTACACACTGGGCTCTGTTACTAGAAACTTACCTGCCAGGCGTACACACTGGGCTCTGTTGCTAGAAACTTACCTGCCAGGCGTACACACTGGGCTTTGTTACTGTAGACTTACCTGCCAGGCGTACACACTGAGCTCTGTTACTGGATGGAGACTTACCTGCCAGGCGTACATACTGGGCTCTGTTACTGGATGGAGACTTACCTGCAGGCGGACACACTGGGCTCTGCTACTGGATGAAGACTTACCTGCCAGGCGTACACACTGGGCTCTGTTACTGGATGGAGACATACATGCCGGGCGTACACACTGGGCTCTGTTACTGGAGGGATACTTACCTGCCAGGCGTACGCAATGGGCTCTGTTACTCGATGGAGACTTACCTGCCACGCATACACACTGGGCTCTGTTACTGGAGGCTTACCTGCAGGCGTACACACTGAGCTCTGTTACTGGATGGAGACTTACCTGCCAGGCGTATGCACTGGGCTCTGCTACTGGATGGAGACTTACCTGCCTGGCGTACACACTTGGCTCTGTTACTGGATGGAGACTTACCTGCCAGGCGTACACACTGGGCTCTGTTACTGGAGACTTACCTGCAGGCGTACACACTGGGCTCTGTTACTGGATAGAGACTTACCAGCAGGCGTACACACTGGGCTCTGTTACTGGATGGAGACTTACCTGCAGGCGTACACACTGGGCTCTGTTACTGGATGGAGACTTACCTGCCAGGCGTACACACTGGGCTCTGTTACTGGATGGAGACTTACCTGCCAGGCGTACACACTGGGCTCTGTTACTGGAGACTTACCCGCCAGGCGTACACACTGGGCTCTGTTACTGGATGGAGACTTACTCGCCAGGCTTACACACTGGGCTCAGTTACTGGAGACTTACCCGCCAGGCGTACACACTTGGCTCTGTTACTGGATGGAGACTTACCCGCCAGGCGTACATACTGGGCTCCGTTACTTGATGAAGACTTACCTGCCAGGCGTACACAGGGGGCTCTGTTACTGGATGGAGACTTACCTGCCAGGCGTACACACTGGGCTCTGTTAGTGGAGGGAGACTTACCTGCCAGGCGTACATACTGGGCTCTGTTACTGGAGACTTACCTGCCAGGCGTACACACTGGGCTCTGTCACCAGGTCTCCGTCGTACTCTTCCAGCCAGGTGTAGCGAGGGATGAATTTCCAGCTGATCACGCCCAGTCCGGCTCCCGGGATGCGGGACTTATCTATCACAATCCCTGGAGGCATCGTGAAAAAAGCACGACCCGGGAAACCCCACGGCACCTGAAAAAAACGTCACATTCGGGCTGAAATTCCATGGTATTTATAACGAATATGGAATAGCTGAGTTTCAAAAGTGTCTAATATTTTACATTGAGAATAATACTAGACCCAGCACGGAGCTATTTACCTTGAGAAATGAATTGCTGAATCGTTTTCAGCATCTATTTCCGATAATAACTGATATCGCTGATAATAGTACAGCAGCAGACACGAAAAAAAGAGCCATATTTATTTAGGAGTTACCTGAACCGGCGGTACAACATTTGTCCACATGTCTAGAATTGTTCCCAGGGGTCTCTAGATATAGAATCTGGTTGATGACATTGCCGGAAATGGGGGCGGGCTGAGAATTTGACACTTTTGTACACCTACCCAATTTTTAGGGAAAATATTCGCTAAAATATGATTTTCTCGTCATTCTCACTCTATTATAATGTTGGGCCATTTAAATGAAATATCGTCGGATCTAGTTTTTTCTATTGTTCAGGTCATATATCTGTGGAGATAAAATAGTAAAAAATAATATAATTTTGCGCTAGCATCCTAACCGTACGAGCTATTTTGGATTTTGTAAATATGTTGCAAAATGCAATTTTTCAAATTTTTCATATTTTTTATTATTTTGCATATAGTTTATGACAACATGTTCTTTTCTATGCGAAAGTCTCCATGAGCGGTACCATTTGGTTCAGATACATCCCTGAAGTCTGAATTAGGTTACCAATGCTTGATTCGTCGAGTAATTGATCATTATGGCCAATTTCAAAATGGCCGCTATAAAGTCCATGTTTTTTCCCGAAATGTATTATTGAACATGGTTTTCTTAAATTTCGCATCACAAGCACGGTTTGCGTGTCTAATCTTACATTTTATTGTTCGTTCAAGTATTTACAAATGCTGGAATGTAATATTTAAGACTCAAACCAAGATGGCTGCCAGAAATGAAAATGTTCAAAATTTCACATTTTCTTGTAAATATTTTAGAAACACACGTTCTATCACGCAAGAAAAGACCCACGACCGGTGTCATTTGGTTCAGAGACAACTCTTGAGTGAAAATCATATGATTAGTACTTGATTTGTAATTAATCAATACGGCCGATTTTAAAATGGCCACCGTGAAATCAATGCTTAATCTTCATATGCATAATTCAAAAGGGTTTGCTTAATTTTTATCTCAGAAACACGGTTTTTGTGTCTATTCTTATATTTCAATGCTGAATGAATCCACTGAAAATATATATGTATATTTTAACATCTTTAAGTTCTAGAACATGTTATTTAGGAACAATCCAAGATGGCCGCCTTAAAATTTGCAAATAATATTTTCGAAACTTTTGAAAATAGTTCATGAGCACAAATTATTTTCTCAGTGAGCAGTATTATTTGGTTCAGAGGCATATATTAATCAAAATTAGGTGATTAATTCTTGATTTGTCAAGTAATTATTCATTATGGCCGATTTTAAAATGGCCGCCGTTAAGTAAATGCATCATTGAACATCGTTTACCTGATAGTCATATCATAAACACGGTTTTGATGTAATATCTTAAAGCGACACAATCAGGCTAAAATCATTAAAAAATCAGTAATTTTCTTTTGGTTTTTTAATATGACCATATGATGTAAACATGTCCGTAGACTAGAACTGCTAAAGTTCATTTTATTTTTTGTGCTGCGTATTTACCAGTTAAGCGAGATATAGAGAAGAAATTCTGGTATTTTTTATTTTGTACATGCCTGAAATAAAAAAGCGGGAATTTTTATCTGGCGCTAAAAATATGCTACAGTAACAAAGATCACTTTTGTAGTGGCTTACATAATTTTCAAGGTGGCAGTTATCACTACTTCAGTGGACAAGATCACTTTTGCAGTGGCTGAGAGAACTTTTAAAATGGTTGTAATCACTGCTTGGGTGGTCAAAATCACTTTTGTAGCGGTTTAGATAATTTTTCAAGTGGCTGCGATCACTTCTCCAGTGGCCAAGATCATTCTGTAATGGCTTAGATCACTTTTTCAGTGGCTGACACCAGTTTGTTAGCGACCAAAAGCACCTTTGTAGTGGCTGACATAACTTTAAAGTAGCTATGATCACTTCTTCAGTGGTCATGATAACTTGTGTAGTTGCTGAGATAACTTTAAAAGTGGATGTGATCCCTTATTTAATCATCAAGATCACTTTGTAGTGGCTTAGATCATTTTTAGAGTGTGTGTGATCGCTTCTTTAGTGGCCAAGATCATTTTTGTAGTGGCTGAGATCACTTTTTAAGTTGATGTGATCACTTCTGCAGTGTCCAAGATAACTGTTGTAGTGTCTTCGGTGGTCAAGATCACTTTTGTAATGAGTTAGATAATTTTAAAAGTGGCTGTGATCACTTCTTCAGTGGCCAAGATCATTTGTAATGGCTTAGATCATTTTCAAAGTGGGTGTGATCGCTTCTTTAGTGGCCAAGATCTTTTTTGTAGTGGCTGAGATAACTTTTAAAGTGGTTGTAATTACTTTTTCTGTGGTATATATCACTTTTGTAGTGATTTAGATAACTTTTAAAGTGGCTGTGATCCTTTCTTCAGTGGCCAAGATCACTTTGTAGTGGCTTAGATAATTTTTTCACTGACTGACACCAGTTTTTTAGTGGCCAAGATCACCCTTGTAGTGGCTGGGATAACTGTTAAGGTGGCTGTGATCTTTTATCTGGAGTAAACACCAATACAGTGTTTCTATAATGATTATTGCGTACTACATGTTTAACAATTACAATAATTAAAGGGAACTGAATGTTCATTTTTTTAGGAGTCAAGGCTTTAGGTCACCGGGACCAAAGCTGAACAAATACATATTTTCTTGTCATTTGCACTTTTGTCTTAAAGCACTTAACACTACTTTTAGTGGATTCATTGAAAATTAAAATGTAAAATTAAATACCAAGACCATGTTTGTGAGATGGCTATTATAATTATTATGCACAACATATTCAATAAAGCATTTAAGGAGTATTCATTGATTTCATGGCGGCCATTTTGAAATCGGCCATATTTATTAATTACTTAACAAATCAAGCAGTAATAACCTGATCTTGACTCATAGGACGTCTCGGAAGTAAATAAGACCGCTCATGGAGGTTTCATACAGATATAGAATAATTATTCATTATGGCTGATTTTAAAATGGCCGCCGTTAAGTAAATGCATTATTGAACATCGCTTACCTGATAGTCATATCATAAACACGGTTTTGATGTAATATCTTAAAGCGACACAATCGGGCTAAAATCATTAAAAAAATCAGTAATTTTCTTTTGGTTTTTTAATATGACCATATGATGTAAACATGTCCGTAGACTAGAACTGCAAAAGTTCATTTTAATTTTTGTGCTGCGTATTTACCAGTTAAGCGAGATATAGAGAAGAAATTCTGCTATTTTTTATTTTGTACATGCCCGATATAAGAAAACGTGAATTTTTATCTGGCGCTAAAAATATACTACAGTAACAAAGATCACTTTTGTAGTGGCTTACATAATATTCAAGGTGACAGTTATCACTACTTCAGTGGTCAAGATCACTTTTGTAGTGGCTGAGATAACTTTTAAAAAGGTTGTAATCACTGCTTGGGTGGTCAAAATCACTTTCATCATGGGTGGGATAACTTTTAGAATGGTTGTAATCACTTCTTCAGTGGTCAAGATCACTTTTGTAGCGGTTTAGATCATTTTTCAAGTGGCTGTGATCACTTCTTCAGTGGCCAAGATCATTCTGTAATGGCTTAGATAACTTTTTCAGTGGCTGACACCAGTTTGTTAGTGATCAAAATCACCTTTGTAGTGGCTGACATAACTTTAAAGTAGCTATGATCACTTCTTCAGTGGTCATGATAACTTGTGTAGTTGCTGAGATAACTTTAAAAGTGGATGTGATCCCTTATTTAATCATCAAGATCACTTTGTAGTGGCTTAGATCATTTTCAAAGTGTGTGTGATCGCTTCTTTAGTGGCCAATATCATTTTTGTAGTGGCTGAGATAACTTTTTAAGTTGATGTGATCACTTCTGCAGTGTCCAAGATAACTGTTGTAGTGTCTTCGGTGGTCAAGATCACTTTTGTAATGAGTTAGATAATTTTAAAAGTGGCTGTGATCACTTCTTCAGTGGCCAAGATCATTTGTAATGGCTTAGATCATTTTCAAAGTGGGTGTGATCGCTTCTTCAGTGGCCAAGATCTTTTTTGTAGTGGCTGAGCTAACTTTTAAAGTGGTTGTAATTACTTCTTCTGTGGTCAATATCACTTTTGTAGTGATTTAGATAACTTTTAAAGTGGCTGTGATCATTTCTTCAGTGGCCAAGATCACTTTGTAGTGGCTTAGATAATTTTTTCACTGACTGACACCAGTTTTTTAGTGGCCAAGATCACCCTTGTAGTGGCTGGGATAACTGTTAAGGTGGCTGTGATCTTTTATCTGGAGTAAACACCAATACAGTGTTTCTATAATGATTATTGCGTACTACATGTTTAACAATTACAATAATTAAAGGGAACTGAATGTTCATTTTTTTAGGAGTCAAGGCTTTAGGTCACCGGGACCAAAGCTGAACAAATACATATTTTCATGTCATTTTCACTTTTGTCTTAAAGCACTTAACACTACTTTTAGTGGAGTCACTGAAAATTAAAATGTAAAATTAAATTTTTGTGAGCTGGCTATTATAATTATTATGCACAACATATTCAATAAAGCATTTTAGGAGTATTCATTGATTTCATGGCGGCCATTTTGTAATCGGCCATATTTATTAATTACTTAACAAATCAAGCAGTAATAATCTGATCTTGATTCATAGGACGTCTCGGAAGTAAATAAGACCGCTCATGGAGGTTTCATACAGATATAGAATAGAGAGTGTGTTCATAAATTATTTGTAAAATGGTGCGACATTTTGACAATGTTGCGGCGGCCATCTTGAATTTCTTAGTAAATTTCTACTTTTTTCCCATGTTATTATACTTTTATTTTAAGTGATGGTGGGCGGGGGCCCTAGGGTAGTGGTTAGAACCGCTGCCTTTCAATCCAGAGTTCGGGGTTCGGTTCCCGGTCTCGGCGGTTTGAAAGAAACAAAATATGTTTCTTCCCCATCCACGTGTGAAAGTCAGTTTTGTGGAGAGCCTCCGTGACCGAGAGGTAGCGTGCTCGGCCTCAGACCGCCAGGGCTCGAATTTCGAATCCTGTGTCTGGATGGCAGTGTCATCCCAATCATCTCACCATCCTCAGGAGGTTCTCCTGGCCCAGTTTAGCCTATATGTGCACAAAGGTGGCCTAAAGCCCGACTCCTTTCATTTCATTTTAAGTGATGGTGATGATTAAAAAGTAAGATTGGACATTAAAATCCTGTCTGTGAGATAACTGTGTAACAACTATGTTCAATAATACATTAATTATACGAGAATTACCGGTAATTGATTTCACAGCGACTATTTTAAAATAGGCCATACTTATTAATTATTCAACACATCAACACAATTTTGTTGATGGGTACGTGTCTCTCAATGAAATGATACCGCCCATGGGGGTTATCGTACACCATTAGAGCTTGTGTTCATAAACTATTTGCAAAAAAAGTAAAATTTTGAGAAATTTCCTCACCATTTTCTGGCGGCCATCTTGGATTCGGTGGTAAATATCACATTACAGCATTTGTAAATACCTGAGCGAGCATTAAAATGTAAGATTAGATATCAAAACTGTGATTGTGATTTGAAATTTAAGAAAACCATGTTTGATAATACATTTCAGGAGAAATCATGGATTTTACGGCGGTCATTTTGAAATTGACCATAATGATCAATTACTCGAAAAATCAAGCATCGGTAACATAATTTTGACATATGGGATGTAACTGAACCAAATTGTACCGCTCAGGGAGATTTTTGTGCACAAACGAACCTGTTGTCATAAATTATATGCAAAAAAATGGAAAAATGACAATTTTGAAAAATTGCATTTCGCGACATATCTTCAATATCCAAAATAGCTCTTCGAGGTGGGATGCTACTACAAAATTCTATTTATTTTTACTATTTTATCTCCACAGATATATGACCTGATGGATAGAAAAAACTAAATACAACAATATTTGATTTAACTGGCCCAATATTGTGATAGAGTGAGAACGACGCAAAAATCATATTTGAGCATTTTCTCAAAAAATTTGGTAGGTGTACAAAAGTGTCAAATTCTCAGCCCGCCCCCATTTCCGGCAATGTCATCAACCACATTCTGTATCTAGAGATCCCTGAGAACAATTCTAGACATGTTGACAAATGTTGTACCGCCGGTTTAGGTACCTCGAAAATTTGGTCCCTCTGCTGCTGTACTAATATGGTGACTAATTTATTGCGACATATATAATTTTTGCTTATGTTTAAACTGGAATACCACTGGGCCTTTGGACCTTATAGTTGTTGATTAGAGGTTACTTTTTCTAGCAAAACAATAATTCTATTTCCGATAATAACTGACTAATTTATTGCGGCATATATAATTTTTGCTTATGCTTAAGCTGGAATAACACTGGGCCTTAGGACCTTATAATTGTTGCTTAGAGGTTACTTTTTCTAGTGAGAGCAATAATCCTAGATTTAATTACTAATTTAATTAACTCTTCTCAAGGACAGTATACCTGTTAATTCATACCACACACGCAGTAGTCTAATAGTGTGATGTACAACCATTCATACATTCTATCATTCACACCAGTAACAGAGAAAGAGGTAGAATTAACAGTTTGTTAGTATGCAATGTGCATCATCATCTCAGTAATATTCATACAACTCGATATGACACCAGACACGAGACAGAGACACGGGACAGAGTAGTATCGAAACAGCATTTCACCTATTATTTGTGTACTGGGAAAATTATTTGCAAAAAGTTTAGTTTCTGGTATTTTTTAGAAATGTTTAACAAAGTGCCCAGCACTCAGAACGCATATTAGCCGTGATATATCGTAGGCTCCGGATTGGTCGAGATGTTCATCGAAAAAATGAGTTCACGAAATTCTGAAAAAGCTGACCTCCATTTAACTTATTGACGCAAATTTTTCTCCACCAGTGTAGGCTTATCAAGTGTACACTGTAAATATAGTAGCTTATCAGGGTTGAAAACTTTTGAAAGGTGCATGGAATACATCCCAGTCATCTCCGTGCAAATTAGCCCTGTAAATCTAGAAAGGTGGATTTTTGGTCATATACATCGCTTCCAGAAAAACACGTGAGCAGCCAAGTAAACAACATTAGTTAGCATGTTTTGCCACGTGACGAGAAACAGTGCGTGATTGGCTGGCAAGTGTGAACACCTCATCATATTATAGAAGGCTCAACTTCTCTGGACGCGTCGTGAGCAAAAACGTCGTACCGCTAGGGAAAATACGTAAAAGGGGTGAACGCCCTTTTATATGGGCTGATAATGATAACCCAGTGTGACATGGGATGATAATGATAACCCAGTGTGATATGGGCTGATAATGATAACCCAGTGTGACATGGGCTGATAATGATGCGATAAGAGCTTATAGTAAAAACTCAGTGAGATAAGGGCTGATAATGATGACCCAGTGTGATATGGACTGATAATGATAACCCGGTGTGATAAGGGCTGATAATGATGACCCAGTGTGATATGGGCTGATAATGATAACCCGGTGTGATAAGGGCTGATAATGATGACCCAGTGTGATATGGGCTGATAATAATAACTCAGTGAGATAAGGGCTGATAATGATGACCCAGTGTGATATGGGCTGATAATGATAACCCGGTGTGATAAGGGCTGATAATGATGACCCAGTGTGATATGGGCTGATAATGATGACCCAGTGTGATATGGGCTGATAATGATGACCCAGTGTGATATGGGCTGATAATGATAAACCAGTGTGATATGGGCTGATAATGATAAACCAGTGTGATATGGGCTGATAATGATGACCCAGTGTGATATGGGCTGATAATGATGACCCAGTGTGATATGGGCTGATAGTGATAAACCAGTGTGATATGGGCTGATAGTGATGCGATAAGAGCTTATAGTAAAAACTCAGTGTGATATGGGCTGATAATAATAAACCAGTGTGATATGGGCTGATAATGATGACCCAGTGTGATATGGGCTGATAATGATAACCCAGTGTGATATGGGCTGATTATGATGACCCGGTGTGATATGGGTTGATAATGATAACACGGTGTGATATGGGCTGATTATGATGACCCAGTGTGTTATGGACTGATAATGATAACCCGGTGTGATATGGGTTGATAATGATAACACGGTGTGATATGGGCTGATTATGATGACCCAGTGTGATATGGGCTGATAATGATAACCCGGTGTGATGTGGGCTGATAATGATAACACGGTGTGATATGGGCTGATAATGATAACCCGGTGTGATATGGGCTGATAATGATAACCCGGTGTGATATGGGTTGATAATGATAACACGGTGTGATATGGGCTGATTATGATGACCCAGTGTGATATGGGCTGATAATGATAACCCGGTGTGATATGGGCTGATAATGATAACCCGGTGTGATGTGGGCTGATAATGATAACACGGTGTGATATGGGTTGATAATGATAACACGGTGTGATATGGGCTGATTATGATGACCCAGTGTGATATGGGCTGATAATGATAACCCAGTGTGATATGGGCTGATTATGATGACCCAGTGTGATATGGGCTGATAATGATAACCCGGTGTGATATGGGTTGATAATGATAACACGGTGTGATATGGGCTGATTATGATGACCCAGTGTGATATGGACTGATAATGATAACCCGGTGTGATATGGGTTGATAATGATAACACGGTGTGATATGGGCTGATTATGATGACCCAGTGTGATATGGGCTGATAATGATAACCCGGTGTGATGTGGGCTGATAATGATAACACGGTGTGATATGGGCTGATAATGATAACCCGGTGTGATATGGGCTGATAATGATGACCCAGTGTGATATGGGCTGATAATGATGACCCGGTGTGATATGGGCTGATAATGATAACACGGTGTGATGTGGGCTGATAATGATGACCCGGTGTGATATGGGCTGATAATGATGACCCAGTGTAATATGGACTGATAATGATAACCCAGTGTGACATGGGCTGATAATGATAACCCGGTGTGATATGGGCTGATAATGATGACCCAGTGTGATATGGGCTGATAATGATAACCCAGTGTGACATAAGCTGATAATGATAACCCGGTGTGATATGGGTTGATAATGATAACCCAGTGTGATATGGGCTGATAATGATGACCCAGTGTGATATGGGCTGATAATGATAACCCGGTGTGATATGGGCTGATAATGATAACACGGTGTGATATGGGCTGATAATGATGACCCGGTGTGATATGGGTTGATAATGATAACCCAGTGTGATATGGGCTGATAATGATAACACGGTGTGATATGGGCTGATAATGATGACCCGGTGTGATATGGGTTGATAATGATAACCCAGTGTGATATGGGCTGATAATGATGACCCAGTGTGATATGGACTGATAATGATAACCCAATACTTACCCGTACAGAGGACAATGCTGCATATCCCCAACCAGGACAACACAGTTCTTCTGCCCCGTACGTACTGTCCTGGTCATCCGTACTCTTCACAGCTGAATAATGGTGTAAAAAGTAAAATAATTTGTCAGCCAATTATTGTAGTATATAAGACTTGGTCACAGCAACTATATATTTACTTATTTTTAATTTTGATTGTCATCTGGAAAAAAGCAAAACGTTTTGAGCATCAATAAAGGTCACAGCTCTGGATTTACATTACAATTCTGATTTTAACTATCTATGGTGCAAAATGCTTGCTGTAGACAAATGTTCGGACAATGCACAAATCCGTAAAATCTATCTTATGCCAGGCCTATATTGTTTTTCACTAATGTTTGCAATATTTTGAATGTATGACCGCCATATTTTTTATTACAATATCTGTTTTCTTGTTAAATTGTTAAACTTGCAAACAATTCACCATGTTTATCAGTTTTTAATTTTTTATACAAACGCGAGCCATCTACTACTGCTTCAGCCAAATATTCACTAACCATGCTAACTCTTGTCCTGCTAATAACCATGCTAACTCTTGTCCTGCTAATAACCATGCTAACTCTTGTCCTGCTAATAACCATGCTAACTCTTGTCCTGCTAATAACCATGCTAACTCTTGTCCTGCTAATAACCATGCTAACTCTTGAATGTTACATGCACATATTTAGCAATTTATTATATAACAATTATATATTGTTGATAGTTATAAAATTACGAGGGAGAGATGATTTACCACCAATATCGCAAATAAATCAATCAGTATAAACCCTCTATTAAACTACGATTCAAACATAAATCATCGATATAATTAGAAAATTAATTAGAAAATTTTAGACAGATAAAACGACTTGAGTTAGATATACTATTTGTTCTCTCACCATAGTCATGATTTTAATTCTGAACTAAGCACTCACCTTCCACCTTGAGGAGTATTAGAAGTAGTAGTAGTAGCATAATCCCGGGCAGAGATGAAACCATCATTATCAGCCTCTATATCCACTCAACCCGCCAGTAAATAATGTAACTCAGCCACTCATCACAACAGTATTATCTATCTTAACCAATTCATGTAACTGAGACACGTGTTTTAGTGTCGACCACCAAACTAAGTGCAAACACGTATCTAATTAAATGTGTGTCCCATTTGGGTGTGGTCGACAGTGCGATTTGTTTTAAATCCATTGTTCCAACAGCCTTGAGGATTTGCACCAGCAGCGGATAAATGCCGGGACAACGCTTAGAATCATTTAAGACGGTTATTTTCTCAAATGTGCCTAGACGACCTTTTTCAAATTTCAATTTGTCACCGACCTCCATCTGTGGCTTATGTCATTGAACACTATGCATTGTTCCTATGGTGGCGGAATGTTGGCCAGTGGCGCAGACGGTAGGCCAACATTAAACCAGCATCACCATTAGCTTTGTTAATCCCTAGCCTGATGATCACGACTATTGTCGTTTTAATCTGTTTTATTAGTCAACCACAGTTACTAGGAATGAAATGTGTGTCTACACATCAAGATTTGAAAATATTTGTGCTCAAATTGTGGGTCGCGTTAGCGACACACAACTTCAAGTGGCTGGAAATTAAAGTAAATTACCTTAGCAAGATAAGGCTTAATGCGAATCACAGCTAGCAGGATAAGGCTTAATGCGAATCACAGCTCTATTAGTTGTACGTTGAGCCCATTATTTTATGTTGGTCCTATGTCGAAGACGGTGGACCAACATCAAACCAACATTGGGTCAATGTCTTGTGTTTGCTCAGAGTTTTTATTTGACTTGGTGAAACATTATAATTAGTATGTTTCCATACACATTTTACCCTCAGTGTGTCGTTATAATGTTAGTGTGGGAGCATTAGATTATAATCTGTAACAAAATTGCAGAAAGCTGATTTTTTTTCAGGAGCAATAGAGCAATACTCTGTGAAAGAAAAACTTTTTATATTTTCACAATGATCGCCATCTTGCTGAAAAAAATTCGGCAAACTGGAATATGATGCTATTTTCTGCACAGCTCAGCATAAAAAATCTACCTTACAAGAGGGCCATATTAAAAGAAAGTGCTGTATATGCTGTATGCATATTAGCCGCCATTACCAAATGATTTAGTACGCATCAAATAAATTATTTGAATTATCAAATCATTAAAATAATTTATTTAAAAAAACATTATTTGGTACACACCTAATTATTTTGTGCACTCCAATTAATGTAGAAAAAATGTTTGTTGCGCACCAATAGTTTAAATAATTTATTGGTGTACACCAAATCGTTTGGTACGCTTCATTTGAATAATTTTAATTACACGTTTTTATGTCCCTTAAGAAGCTCTGTATCTATTTTATTCGTTATAATTTGGAAAAGGTTAATCATAATATCAGGGTGCAATTATCAACATGAGGACGTGTTGTGACCTTTAATGATTTATATTTAGAAACATATTATTTTCGAGTTTTAACAATATGATAAAATCAGTTTTAAATCCAAACGAATGCGCTCTTCATTTGCGAATAAAAATATATATTGTTTAATTATATCACATAAACTTCTTTAAATTCGTGAGTGAGTGTCTCAGCCCATTAAATCCGTCATTCAGTTGTTATTTAAATTGTGGGTATTACGCACACAGCGCTCGTAAATTCAATTTTAATTCATAGAAAATGCACGAAAAGCAACATAATTTATTGCTGTAGACCTGATGTATCCTACAAAATGCATTATTATCATTAGAATAGGCTCATATTCTAGTCTACGTTTGTTATAAACACATGTGTTCAAAAGGATTAACCAATAGCGAAAAAAATACCAGTGAAAGTATAAATGACCAAAAATAAACAAACGAAATATCCGTTACAAAAACAGCATTATTATGGTAATTTTATAAAGGTAAAAAGGTGCAGGTTTATAGTCTGATATCAAATCTGAAAACCTATCATCCAGTGTAGCCGTTTCAGCGTACCCCCCCCCCCCCCTTCAGCATACCGTGGGTACGTTGAAACTAGTTTCAACGTACCCCCGGTGAGCTGAAACTAGAAAAAGGCCAGTTTCAAGTTACCTCCCCAAGTTTCAGATTACCCCCGGGGGTACGTTGAAACTATAGTTTGAAACTAGGTTCAGCGTACCGGGGGTACGTTGAAACTAGTCTACCCCCAGTTTTTGAAACTAGAGAAATCAATTGTATTTCATCCCCATTTCTAGGGCCTACACACCAGATATAATTATTACTGACTTTTTAAGTACCGTTAGAGCTGGATTAAAGTAGATGATCCGCTGAAGACACATGGTGGGCCCAACCACATGCGTAACATGGTCAACGCTCACAAGAGTGGGGCGCTACCATGTATATATTATTGTTTAGTGAAGCTTAACGACCAAACTAGTGTAAATTAAAAATTAGTTTAAATTTATCTGTTCAAAAACGCAATCAAAATTTATCAGATTGCAGCATATTTATCATTTACTATGGCATATAAATAATGTTATGGATATTGCACAAATTTGTCCAATTATGGGTCTAGCTCGGGGTCTAACGCTACCGTTCGATTTTTTATGCGCCGGAAAAGTAGTGATGACTGGCATCGCGTATGCTGCCACCATGCGGGCAAGATATCCCTTATGCGTATATCATCTGCATTAACCCCTTAAGCTCCCTTATTTCTTACAATAACATATTACTATCCCAGGTCATCTGAATTAACCCATAAACCAATCAATTTGTTGTTATTTTATCAATAGCAATAATTATATATAGTCCTACGAAACTTTTTTTTTTCGCTAGTTGCCATAGAAATCGAATTGTTACTTGGAGATTCAAGTGTTTCAAGACCTCGCGCAAACAGTTTTTTACGTTATTTTCTGTAGGGGTCAAAGAGTTATATGACCTCGCGCTAACAATTTTTCTCGCTAGTTGACATTGCGATTAAAGCGTTATATGGAGATTATGTGATTTTAAACCTTTTGTCAACATATTTTTTTCCGTAAGTTGCCCTAAAAATCAAAGTTATACTTGTGGAGATTAAAGTTTCTCTAAAAAATGTCCCAATGCCACGTGATGAAAAAAATGAAATATAATTTATTGTTATCATTGATAGTTAACCGGTAAAATTGAGGGGGTAATTTGAAACTAGAGGGGGTAACTTGAACAGGGGGGTAGTTTGAAACGGTTACACCGGCTGTACAAAAATTTACCCCCTCGCCACCGGACCTGTTCATTCGTTTGCCATTTCAACTCCAAGGAGAGCATACAGTCCTGCAGCCATTTCAGCGCATTGAACTTATTGTACACATCGCCATCATTGTCCTACCAGGTACTCATTTTCACCTGAGTGAAGTGAAGTATTATGAGGTGAAGTACCTTGCCCAAATGACACAACATCAAAAGGATTTCCCAAGATTAACAGGGGAGAAACATGATATTTCTCCGAAAATCCTGCATCAAGCGGGGCTCAAAACCGCACAACAGGCAGCGACATCGGCAAAGCGGATCTCTCCAACCATTGCACCCTGCCCCTCTCATAAATACTATACCGTGTGTAGGCCCTATCATTGAATACTATACCGTGTGTAGGCCCTATCATTGAATACTATACCGTGTGTAGGCCCTATCATTGAATACTATACCGTGTGTAGGCCCTATCATTGAATACTATACCGTGTGTAGGCCCTATCATAAATACTATACCGTGTGTAGGCCCTATCATTGAATACTATACCGTGTGTAGGCCCTATCATTGAATACTATACCGTGTGTAGGCCCTATCATTGAATACTATACCGTGTGGAGGCCCTATCATTGAATACTATACCGTGTGTAGGCCCTATCATTGAATACTATACCGTGTGTAGGCCCTATCATAAATACTATACCGTGTGTAGGCCCTATCATTGAATACTATACCGTGTGTAGGCCCTATCATTGAATACTATACCGTGTGTAGGCCCTATCATTGAATACTATACCGTGTGTAGGCCCTATCATTGAATACTATACCGTGTGTAGGCCCTATCATTGAATACTATACCGTGTGTAGGCCCTATCATTGAATACTATACCGTGTGTAGGCCCTATCATTGAATACTATACCGTGTGTAGGCTCTATCATTGAATACTATACCGTGTGTAGGCCCTATCATTGAATACTATACCGTGTGTAGGCCCTATCATTGAATACTATACCGTGTGTAGGCCCTATCATTGAATACTATACCGTGTGTAGGCCCTATCATTGAATACTATACCGTGTGTAGGCCCTATCATTGAATACTATACCGTGTGTAGGCCCTATCATTGAATACTATACCGTGTGTAGGCCCTATCATTGAAACGGAAACAGTTGTGAATATTCAGTCAGAATTCTCGTACAAGTTACGATATATCATAGGCTTCAGGTTGGGCGAGACTGCTTTCTCGACCAATCCGAAGCCTACTATATATCGAAACTTGTGCGAGAATCCGGGCCCCCTTCAGAATCTCGTGCATGTTAGAATTACGTCGTTTATCTAAATTTATTAGATATTAATGTCATCTACATAAGGCCCGGGTCAGCACTCCTTATGATGAGTCTGACGTGTTGCCAAAAGGCAGTAACTTCTGACTTTTCAAGTAATCACTTACTGTCTTCTGGCTTCGTATTGAGTAGCATTACTTCCTTTATCTGGCGTTGTGAGCGGACATGTTCACAATACGTGAGCGGACATGTTCAAACTGCGTGACGGTTTCATTTCAGAAGACACGACAAAACACACACCTGACGTAAATAGATAATTATGGGCGGCGGTGGGCAACGCGTACTTTTTATTCACATACAGCGGCTGTCACCACCGTGGCCGCGTGTGAAAGTAAATTATCGATTACAAAGCGACCGGTTGTCTTCGAATAATCTTCGTTTTTATCATTATACAGATTGTCAGTGGTTGAGATATGCCCTCAAATTGTTGTGTGAAGCCTAGGGGGATTTTTGTGATAACTGCTGATCGGAGCTGATTTATGATGTATTAATTGTGTACTTGATCACTGACCCCAGGCGCAGTATTACTCAACATACACGAGACGTTCAACCAATGTTGTTTTAATGTTGGGCCAACGTCGAAGACGGTGGACCAACATTGAAACAACATTGATTCAACGTCTGTCGGGTAAGTTGTGAGGATGGGCTCAAACCAGAAATGTTATAGAAGTGCTTATTTTGCTAACGTACATTTTTTACATGAGGGGTTGCGCTGAGCGTCTGTGAAGCAGCAGCTACAGTAGTCTGCGTTGTTGTAATCTGATATGTTTTTACTCTTTATTTTTTAATATTGTCGAGTGTTTTATATTTTTAACATGCTATAGTTTTTATCCAGAGCTGCGATGCTATTGATGCTCGGTTTGTGGTGGTTTGAGAATTGAGAGGTGGCTCATGTTAACCCTGGTTATAGTACTGTCTGTATTATATGATATGGCCTCACACAAATTCCAAAAGAAACTATCTCAACTGTTTTATTGTCATCAAAATGTCATTTATAACAGATCAAAAGTAATAATTAGTGAAAAGAATTGAAATCGATGATGAGACAGTTTCCCCACTGACACCCATGTTTAAAAGTCTGTGTGGATGTATGATGCCATGTATTATGATTAGTCCAGTCAAATTGAACTTTGCCCTAGAACAAATTGCAACAGAATTTATTTTGATGGCATGTGACTCTACATGGGTATCTACATAACATATAAAAAGTCTACAAAAATATAATGGGTTGAACATATTTTGAAAACAAAAACTTATTTTTTTTTAATATTTTAATCATTAAAATTACCAAATCTATTAAAATTCAATGAATGACCAAAACATAAAGCACCAAACAGTTCAGAATCAACAAACGAAACACATATTGAACATCACCTAAAATCCAATTGGTGAAAATACACCAATCCAAGATGGCCGCCTCCATTTCTTGTCCATAATTTTTATATGTGACTTTTCAACAGATAAAGCTGGGAATAAGTGTAATACCTCTTTTTGGTGTGTGGGTGACAGGATAATTATTTTTCGGGAATATTATGGTGATTTAAGATCATCTTGAAGGTCAAAAAGTCAATTTTAGGATATAAAATGTAGAAACATGATTTTTAACAAATAGAATTAGAAACAAGTGTAATAAATTTTCAAAGATTTTATTTTGCCTGGATAATCTATTTTTGTTATTAGTTTGGTGATTCAAGTCAAGTGTAAGGTCAAGAGGTCAATTTCAAAATATTATTTTTAACAAATACAAATGAGAACAAATGTAATACCTCGTTTTGGGGTGTTTTTGACAGGATAATTCCTAGGCAGAACATTCTCCCTAAAATCAACATATGTTAAGTGAGAAGTCGGCTTCAAAGGGTGTTTTAAAAATGTTCCCCCACTTATATTTTTGTAGACTTTTTTTCTAGAATCCCTGAATGTTTTCTGAATATTTTGCCATAAAAAATTATTCTGTTGCAATTTGTTCTAGGTCAGGTCATTTTTGACCGTACATTGACTGGACTAGATACCCATACAGATTATTGAGAACTATTCACATTCTACTAGGAACTTTGCAATAATACATGCAATATTAATTTGGAAGAAATACGGTGCGTAATTGAAAGGCAATTCTCCACAAATTAATATTTAAGCATTAGACCCTTTTTTGATCAATCTCGAAATGTAGAGATTTCTAATGTTAGTATAATTATTCGGGAGGTATACATGATAAGCAAATAATACACAATGTTTCTAAAAACTCTAAAAGCGTAACGTTACGTATTCCTAGTCATGTATATTAGGGGGTAGACGAGGTATATTGTAGCGGGGATACTTTGACTTGAATCTTCAGTGATAAGTGACGGATTGATGTTTTAGTTCTTAATTGAATACAAAATCTCTATAACAATAATATCGTCCCATACTCAAGTTTGCAATTGTCGGGTCAATGCAAGAGTGTGGTGGCAGATAATCACATAAGCGACGGTTGACGTGATAGCAAATATTTTAACATATACGTCAGCCCATTACATGTCTAAATGAATATAAATAATATAGAGGTTTTCAGAAGGCTCTGGTAATCTCTATACAGCTCGAAAGAATTTTGCAATTTGTGTGCGGTTTGGCCATCATTTACCACAAAATGACCGTACTATTAATTAGGTTTGATGTGAGCTACTTCTCTGACCCGTATGACGTTGGTAATGGTCGGTCTTATATAATAAGAAATTGTATGAGACACGTACATCATTGTCTGAGTATTGCTAACAATGGTCAAAATGATTCGACACTGTCAAGGGTGCTTTATAGTGTTATATTGTTATTTCTCTTTCCAGACAAATGTATCAACCCAGTAAACACAAAACATTTGTATGACATTTATACAACATTAATATATATTATATAATTGACTGTAAATTTCTTGACCAAAAACAAAATTATCTATTTTGTAACAATATTAAATATAAATAAATGCTTTATCTTCATCAAATATTGTTTGGTTATTTCTACCAAATAGGGATAGTAGCTACGTATAAATATCTTGGTGTCTATTGATTTCAAATTATTTGACTGCCAGATTCCAGCTATATTTGAGTATGACGGTGAAGTATGGTTCAAAGGGACAGAATACACGAAAAAAAATACAATTAAAATACATAAAATATGTTTCTACACTTGAAAATGCCCTTATTAATAAAATACAAAATCAGAGTAACAAAATATTGTATGCACCTTCTACCAGTGAATCCAAGTAGCCATGTAGTTAATAGTCTGGTGCGGTATTTCATTTTGGCCATTTATGTTGCCAAAATTGATTTTATTGTTTTTATGGCTTCATTGGGGGTCAAATAAGCCAAAAATATTGGGGTTCAATTTTTTCCGCCCCTCAACCTCGTTTTATGGCACATTTAAATGGCCGCCAGCGAAATCACATATTTGGCCATAACTTGGCCTCTAGCAAAGCTAGAGTCACGATTTTGATGTCCCATGTTTATGGGTATGAGGAATCCAATAGTGCCCATACAAAATGTGCATGTCTTGTAGATATTTCTATATTGAATATAAAACACATTTTTCATGCATTCTCTGTCATTTTTTGTCGCAAATATGAAAAAACTCAAATTTTCAAATAATTATTTTGGAAGCGTTATTTAGTAAGTATTATAGTATAAACAGCGCATTGCTGATGGTTTCTGAATGGTAGATGTTTCGTTGATCATGTTGATGGACCCTAAATATTCCACCAAGAAGGCGTACAAGGGATAGCGTCATTTTTTGTCGCAAATATGAAAAAACTCAAATTTTCAAATAATTATTTTGGAAGCGTTATTTAGTAAGTATTATAGTATAAACAGCGCATTGCTGATGGTTTCTGAATGGTAGATGTTTCGTTGATCATGTTGATGGACCCTAAATATTCCACCAAGAAGGCGTACAAGGAATAGCGTAGAAACCGAGCAACTTCAATAACGATGTTTGGTACATTTCCTTAATTTGCAAACGAACATTTTGCAACAGTCACAGAGAAAAATTGATAAGACTAATGTGTCTTTTGCAAAAAAGTACACACTTTTTTGAGAAGTAGATAGGAGGGATGTAGGTCCGATCGAAATTTAAAAAATAATACAAAATGAATACAAAATTGTGAGCAAATTGTGCGTTTCAGCAATGTTTCATGTGGTGTCAAACAAATGATCAGAATCAATTATCATGATCATTGTGATTGTGATCCATCCCATCAGCAAAATTATTGGATTTTCAGATTTGTGTCTTTAAAATTCTTAAACGATGGACAAGAAAAAATCAAAATAGGGGATTTTAATTCATCACAGCCCATGAGAGATATCCCCGTTTAAATTTCAGTCATAATTTGGCATATTCTCCGAGATGCAGGGGCTACTCTGAGATCAACAATTTCATGAAACAATTAATTTAAATACTGACAGTTAAATCTCCGCGTCAAGGCAATATTCTAATGAGATGCAAAGCGAGTATTACCAATTATTATATAAATCTGTAACCTAACAAGAATGCCTGGCCGCGCAATGATTACAGTCTCTGTATCGCGTATTATGGAGCTGTATTCGGGTCAAAACTGTCAGGAAGTCATTCGAGTCAAACTCTCGTTCTGATTTAATGACATACGTTTTAATTGACGCATTTGTAATGTTGCGTACCTCATCTTAATCGACACACTTGTGGACTTCTTCAGTTGCATAAGTTAATCGAGCCGTAATCTCATTTTAATTGACATGCCTGTAGTCTGCTTTACGCCTATACAAGTTAATTGAACGCGTCCCGTTTTTCTTGACTGTCTAACGTTCAACTGTGATTGGCATTGCTGTTGACGGGGAATCATGTTAGTTGAGTTATCTGTGTTTTAGCCGACTAAGAACGAACGCGCATCCAATTTAGCGCAGTGTTTACAGCTCTACATAAAACACGTGGAGATAACTTGGCCTTAATGTGATCTGTCCCAAGGTCACATTTTGGCCAATAATAATTGTGGGGTTCGACACGTGGTTTACACTTGTTCCTCGCCGGCAACAGCGCCATCTGGAGAGTGGAGGAGAATTATGGTCTGTCAACATGGTAAATAATGCTCAACAACAAAATGATGTATATTAATGTTTATTTATTGATGCCATTCTTCAGTTATTACATACATTGATCACTGTTCCTAATATTGTTGTAAAATAGGCAATCTCACGGATCATACCAGTCATTTCGTCCCATTTTCACTGAATGACGTGCTTTCAATAGACTTTTAACATTTAAAATCCCCTATTATCGACAGTTGGGTATAAACCAGGAGATAATGACTAAATCAGATAGCCGTAAAATATATGTTATGGTTAATATAAATGACATAAATAACATTAATGATTATTATTCGTAATATATTAAACGTAGACTAAACAGATATAGTAGTAGTGCATCTCTCAAGCTTAATTAGACTAATATCTATTTTCGCCCACGACCACAACCTGTATCACAGTATTTTTTTCCGTTATTTTATACTATAAAATTTACCTCCGAAAAACGTCTGCTAGATTATGTGTGTACAATACTCTGGGTGGCTTAAAGCTGAGTACAATAAAAACTATAGGGCCCACCGGTAGATCTACTCAGCTACTGGAACCACATTATTTAGCCTTTTTTCTAATTCAGCAATTATCTATCTATAGGCTATAATGGGCCAATTCTTATAAAATTTTATTTGTGGTGTTGGTATCAACTCATACAAGAAACAGGTCAACACTTTTTAGAGCATGTAAAATAAAATATATAACGTCTCTATAAAGGCATGTTTTTTTCTCACATTTTCAGAAAAACTTGAAAAAATAAAAATTGTAGGCCTACATCTTTTTAACCATTATAGATACTATAAAAATTATATAAAGCTATAAAATTGGTCGGGTAGTCCCATTAGTCGGTTAAAACGCAGATGATTCAACTAAAATGAGTCCCCGTCAACAGCAATGCCAATCACAGTTGAACGTCAGACAGTCAAGAAGAACGGGACGCGTTCAATTAACTTGCATAGCCGTAAAGAAGACTGCAGGCATGTCAATTAAAATGAGATTACGGCTGAAATAACTTATGCAACTAAAGAAGACCACAAGTGTGTCGGTTAAGATGAGATAAGCAACAATGCCAACATTACAAATGCATCAATTAAAACGTATGTCATTAAATCAGAACGAGAGTTTGCGTAGCATGACTTCCTGACAGTTTTGACCCGAATACAGCTCCATAGCGTATACCTACAAACTCTGTTATTGCGGAATAGATCGGAGGAGGACTGGGGCATTACCACAGCTGACATTTAAGCAGATCACAACAAGTATTCAATGGCTTGGTTCATCGAAAAGACAATTCATGAGGTTTAGGTTCAAATTTCGTGATTTTGATTTATATATTAACATATTGACAATTTTTAAATTTCAAAATGGCCGACTGTCGTTCACAATGACACACTACCTGGTTTGATTGTTATATACCCCACTGTTGCATTTGTACATGAGTCGTCTGCAACGCTGAGCATTTTAACTATATCTGGTACTACGGCATTCTTATTTGCATCAATATTTGTTGAGCTCAATAACAACCCTTGGTGCAGGTGAATCAAGACATCTGACAGGAATGAACATGCTATATTACACTTCCCACACATTTTGTTCTAATGGTGGGAGGTTTGGCCATCTGATAAAGCAGGTTTTGTCTCCCATTGACATGTGGTTGGCTCTCATAAGGTGTAGCTCATGTAGGTGAACATCTCCCATTCAAGATTTTTAGACAAGAATAGTTGCCACCGTAAAGCTGGAATTATCATTAGCCGATTAAGCCAGAAGATTAGTACACTTGACATACAAAATTCGTCCATGGTTCCAAGGCTTTCGATGTACAAATTTAGAGAGGGAGAGGCAGCGCATCGATAGAATATCGGACTGCCACGTCATTCATGCACGCATCCCGGGTTTGAACCGTGCTGATCTCGCAGGGGTCTTTCAGAGAAATATCCCTCTCAATGTGACTAGGTGATCACAGTTGCGGCCGCGTCGAGTTCAAGTTGAAAATAGTGTGTTGACGTTAATTTACAAGCTATTTAAAATAACAATATATGTGGATATATCTGTTTACGTGTGAAGCTAATGTTATTTTTACAGACCAGTTAAGAGATATTACACAAGATGCTTCATCATCACAGAAACCAACCAACTTTCAAGAGGTACAATTGAATGCCTTTCATATGTGTGCTCAATAGATAGATATGTTATCTAGCAAAAAAACGGTAAAGATATTTGATCATCTGCGATAAGCCCATGTACTAAGCTTTCAAAAAACTTATTTCAAGAAGAAATATGCCACAATTTTTGACACAGTTACCGAACAATATTAAAACTGATTTGCAACAAAGTAAAAGCTTCCACCGACGGTGAATGGACATACCCAAGCATATTCTGTTGTGTATAGCATTGTGGCATTACAAAAAAATATTACTTTTGGACTACTTTGCTGCAGTACATATTTGATCTAATTATGCCTCAAATCACCAATTACTTAGTTAATGCATCAGTATTAGATTCGGAATTTGTCAGTATTTGACCAGAATATATTATTTGGTTCAAATCACACCTGTTGAGGAATGACGCTCCTGTTAGTGTATCCTGTGCAGAAAGAAAGTGAATTTACCTGTCCTGGATAAATTAGTACAAGCTCAACTTATTAGAGTTTTAGACACACGACCTCTGGTCACGATAAGGCGTTCTAGAGTATGCTCCCATGAGTAGAAGTAACCCTGAGAGAGACATCATCAACCATAGTACCCAATGCTGACTCCACCAAATAATAGGCCCGAGGTGGTTTTTGTATTACTCTTTTGTCATGAAGCATCCCTTGTGTAATCACTCACACGTGATCTAGGCCTATTATTGGGACATCTTACAAACTTCTGACTTCATGAGCTACTCTCATGGTTTGATAATTGTGTCACTTGCATCGATCTGCAGAAAACTCAACTCAACGGGAACCAGTTCTAAACATTTTGGTTTGGATGACAATGTACATACATAGTACTTAGTAAAAGTGTTCATCAGTTTCTTCAGCAATCTTGATTTCTGCCTTTCTAGAATGACTTCTCGCAGGTTATCTAAATTTTCAACCACTTGATGTTGTGTCTCGCGGGCATTATCACTTTTTTACCTGATAACATATTAATCTACTACTGAGCATACAATATGCAAACACATTCAAGTGTATCTGTTAATATGACTGGGTTGGTTCAAAATGTATTGTGTTTTCTGTTCTCTTATTATGAAAAAGCATTTGTAATATTTCTTAATTTAAAGATCTGTGGTAGGCTACAAGGCGTCTCATGTAAACAGACTATCTTTGATTATGTTGTCCAGTTGAAAAAATATCACGTTACCCTTTTCCTGTATTTAGATTGGAACTGATTTACTGATACCTAGCGAAACATCTTTGTGGTTGTGAGTTGCTTGTTTCTTTCGCATAAGAAAATGAACCAAGCCATTGAATGTTTGCTGCGATCCTCTAAGGTAATGGCCCTGCCCGTCTAATTATGGCTGGAATGTATACTCTGATATCTCTCATAGGATATGATGAATTAAAAGTTCCCATTTTATTTGTAATTGTGCATCATTTATGGATTTAAGAAAAACAAGATCTAAAAATCTAATAATGGGATGGGATGGATGGGATGCTCCATAATTACCCACCAAGATTAATTCTGGTCATTTGTTTAACAAATATGAAACATTGCTGAAACGTACAATTTGCGCACAATGTGTGCTAATTTTATTTTATTTCAAATTACATTGATCCATCCCACCCACTTCTCAAAGTTATCAAATGTGTTTCGTAAAAGACACATTACCGTCAATATGAATTATCCTATATGACTGTTGCAAAATGTTTAAATGAAATAAATGCATCAAACATCGTAATTGAAATTGTTCAGTTCTTATAATCGCTTTACGTCACTTTGGTCAACTATTTGAGGTCCATTAACGGAACACCCATCATTCAGAAACCATCAACAATGTTTATCATAATACACACTAAACAACGCTCAATGTTTGAATTTTAGTTTTTTTCGAATTCGCGAAAAAAAATGACCGAAAACGTATCAAAAATGTGTTTTATCGTTAATTTCAAAATATTTAAGAGACATCCACATTTTTTATGGGCACTATTGGCTTCCTCGTACCCAAAAACATGGGTATAGACATCAAAATCGTGACTCTAGCCATGCTAGGGCCCAAGTTATAGCCAAATATGTGATTTTGATGGCGGCCATTTTAAATGTGTCATAAAACGAGGTTGAGGGGCGGGAAAAATTGAACCCCAATATTTCTGGCTTATTTGACCCCTAATAAAGTCAAAAAAACAATAAAATCAATTTTGGCGAGAACTTTTAATTTTAGGCATATTTCTGACATATCGCACCAGACTATAATGCATACAGCATGCTTTTAGATATGAATATTGATGGTCTCTGGCATTCAAGTGTTCGGGAACTTTTATATAGTGTAGACTGTTCCAGAGCGAAACACTAAACTTAGAGCCTTAACTGAGATATGTCAAATTAAAGCCATCCAATTAAAGCAATGGCCAAATATAGAGTGTACATACATGTATTGGAGATAGAAATGGGGCAACACATGTATACGAAACCAATGGCACCACATGAACAAAGAATATATGCAGTCACTGTACCACTGAATAAATTTACCGTGGAATCAATTTTCTTAATGACTCTGATAAATTCAGAGCGATCATGTCGACTGGGGAACCCCCCATTAGTCAACGCACTATTTAGTAATGTTTATTGTTCTTTTAAAGTTGCCTAATTATAGTCTGTAGTACATCTAAATCTGTATCATTTGTTCATCCTTTGCTTTTGGACCGTAGCTTTGACCTTGTCTACATTGTAACAGACATAATGTCTTCCGGGCAGGCTTATGTCCGGGCTTCGCTATGAGATGTGTTTAGTTTGTCTGTCCCGAAGTCAGGCCAGAGGCATTCGCTGATACTGTTTGGTGTGGACTGGCTGTGTCTCACCCGTCAACACCTCGTTAATTGTTTTTCAAATAAAATGTCATAATAAACATTATATTAATATAATAAACTATTATCATAATAGAGAATATGTTATTCATGGTTCCAATATTTATATAGAAAGTGGTAAATTTTATTCACTTTGGAACTGAGGGTGAAACGATTGCGACGTTTCGATCTGCCTTCAGCAGATCTTGATCACGTGTCGTACGACGTCAAAGCGCTTTTTACCAGCGTCCCAGTGGACCAAGCTCTCGATGCTACTGAGCATAAACTTAGACAAGACCTCACACTGCCTGATTGCTCAGAGCTCAACGCCGACCACTTAATACAGTTACTGGAATACTGTTTGACGACCACCTATTTATGCCTAGAGTGTAGACATAGTGGTCAAATTCAGACACATGTTCAAATAATCAAAAGCGTTCATATCACATAGTACAGCAGCAGCAGTAATGGGGGGGGGGCTTAAAGCACTTAAAACATTTTGTGTAAACCATGGAGATAAAAGGGTTTTTAACTTGAAATCATCATTAATGTCTTAGTTAACTTTTTCCGATTTATTTAAATACCTATGTTATGGGTGTACGGTCATTATTAATATTTTAGTGTGGGTATCGTCCATAGATGTCAGATTTTGACGTCTATAGTCTGCCCCCGCGCTTAAAGAGTTATTATACAGTTGAAGGCTGTTATTGTTAAAAATGTGCATTATTTTTCTTTATTGTACAGCTCAATGGTTTAGAAATAAAATGATCCAGGTCCGCATTTTGTCACTTTCATATTATAATATTAAAGTTATGTACGGGGTATTAAAGTTGTGTACGGGGGAGAATTTTACCAGCAAGTCCATGGAGCAGCGATGGGTTCTCCTGTCTCTCCCATTGTGGCTAATCTGTACATGGAATCCCTTTTGAGTCCATTGCCCTCAGCTCCCAGACCGCCAGCAGTGTGGTTCCGCTATGTAGATGACACGTTTGTTCTCACGCATGAAGATGACATCCAGTTCACCACCGAACCAGAGACTCAAAGCAAACTACCATTCCTAGACCTATGTGTTACTGTCCTGGATGATGCTTCCACCAAGATCACCATCTTTAAGAAGCCCACGCACACGGACCAATACCTGAACTTCAATTCCCACCATCCTTTGATTCACAAGAGGTCGGTGGTGCGCACTCTCACTACTCGAGCCCAGCTATATGTCACCACTGCTGAGGACCGCATAGCCAAAATATCACATGTACGTAATGCCCTCCGAGCCAACAACTTACAAGGAGTGGGCCCTACACGTTCCACCTGCCAGAAGTAAGAAACAGGTCACTACCACAGACAAGACGACTACTAGATCCACTCGTCCGATGTTAGGACTCCCGTATATACAGGGCTTATCTGAGCAGCTGTCACGGACTTATCAGTCTCACGGAGTATACCTGTTCCATAAGCCCAGCAATACCATCCGCTCAATGCTCGTACACCCCAAGGACAAAACCCCAAGGAGAAATTGTGCGGCACCATCTACCGCATCACGTGTGACGACGACACCCACCACACCTACATTGGGGAGACGTAGAGACCCCTCAGCGTTCTGTTCAAGAAACACTGTAAGCTTGATAAGCCGACTGGGGTAGGAGACCACTGTGATGTCACCGGTAACAGTGTCTCCATGGGTAATTTGAGAGTCCTAGACAGAGAACAGGACTGGTTGAAACGCAAGGCGAAGGAGGCTATCCACATCAAGCAGAGAGCCACTTCCATGAACAGAGACCAGGGCTACCAGCTGCCACCCATCTGTGGTCAGATCATTCCGCGACCACCACCATCTGGGCAGAAACACCCACCTTGATCATTGCGTGATCAATATCTGCTGAAGGCAGATCGAAACGTCGCAATCGTTTCACCCTCAGTTCCAAAGTGAGTAAAATTTAACCACTTTCTATATTATCCTAATGTTTTCAAAAAAAACAATTTTTTTAAATGTTTTACAAAAATGTTTTCTAAAATGGTTAATGTTAGTTTATGTATGTACATCCATATCTAAGCAATAACAAGTGTCCAGAGATTTTACTGAGATCTCCAGGCTTTCCAGAGTGTTTGGCTTGCTACAATGTATAGTATATGTACAATGTAGTTAATTTATATATGGTTTTATATTTGCACATCTTGGCATTATGGTATTTATCTACACATACGCGATTTTACATATATTTAACTAATACCCTCTATGTGTACATGTCTTGTTTGTGACAGATACGCCAGAAATGGCTTTTTACTTTGTGAATAAAATATCTGACTGCTTGTTGAGTGTAGGCATAGAGTGGAGGCATAGTGGTCAAATTCAGACACATGTTCAAATAATCAAAAGCGTTCATATCACATAGTACA
>OZ024903.1:13772641-13832201 GCA_964017125.1 Flabesymbios commensalis
ATTGGCCCAGCGTTGCGGACAGTGTGCCAAAGTTATACCAACCCTGGGTCAATGTCTCGTATTGGCTGGGAGACTGAGACCACTTACTTAAGAAATTATTTACCGTAGACAATACTAATATGTTTCCTTTCTCGAAATATGTATAATATTTGTAAATTTGCACAATAATTCAGTCTGACAGTTCTCTCTTGCACATAGCTCGTCAAACCCAAAATAAAGAAAATATTTTGCTGGATTTGCTTCAAATATGTCCTTGATTATCACCACGTTTCAATTAAATTTAGTACAAATCAGAGAAGTGTTTTGACCATGTTTCCTGTAGCACCATTGCCTGAGATCACACTGAATAGCGACAATAGATAGAATAACCGCTCCAATTTGTCTACAGGTGGAATTAATTATTGAGCGTGTAGGCATACATATTTAACACAAGGGGTGTCTAATTTTATACATATAATACTACAATTAAATAATAAATAATATAATACAATTGAATTAATTATATCAAAAACATAGATCACGCCATGTAAAAACCGGTTTGGACAAGCTGTCAAAACTATTTCATACCGCTTTCACACGTTGTCAGATAGCAAATAAACTGATCAATGTGCAATATAACGTAATCCATGATATGTGTCCGATTAAATCAATTTGATGACAAACAACTGGGTCAACTCATTTTATATTGGTTAGGTGAATGCAATGCAAGTGTAAAACATGTAAAGTGAGTTCATTTGTCAGAACTAGCTAATCTGTGGTTGTGCCATTTTATAGTATGAAGTGAATAAATCCCTGACTTTCTAGGGCGGGGGCCCTGGTGCAGTGGGTAAAGCTGTTTACTTGGAAAATCGGAGTTCGCGGGTTCGAACCTCAATCTGGCATGCAAGTTTCAAAGAAACAAAATGTTTCTACTCCGCTCACTCGTAAAGATTCAATATTGTGGTCAGCCTCCGTGACCAAGAGGTGGCGTGCTCGGCCTCAGACCGCCAGAGCTCGAATTTCGAATCATGTGTCTGGAGGGTAATGTCACCTCATTCATATCACCATCATTCATATCACCATAGGTTCTCTTGGCCCAGTTTAGTCTATATGTGCACATATGTGGCCCTAAACCCCATTTATTTCATTTTCATTTCCCTGACTTGCATTTTTAGTGTCCAGGCCGGTCAAGCCCCGGCTGTCAGAGGGATTTTTTTCGGCGTCCCCCGGCCAAAACCCGTGGACTACGATCTATCTCATTGGCTTAATAAAACAAATGATTTTGTGTAACTGTTAATAAGTTTCTTGAACAAACTACAATCCTATTTATAAACATTATTAGGCTTTAAATATATTAATGTCGGCTAAATTGTTCACGTAGTTCACGTAAATGCCAGTCCAATATTTTAGTATCTAGCATGTTCATGTGTCATGCTAAACTGTTGTAACGACAAATCCCTGTCGATTAAAATCAAGGAAATGCTAGACAAACCTGAGTCAGAGAAAAGGCTATTTCACCTGTGTGATCTGAGCATAGTTCTACATCTGCGCAAAGTACCTAACCCATCCCAACAAAATGTTAAATAGATATTTTACCTCTAAGATCTGAGCATAGGCTTACATCTGCGGAATGCCGACCCAGCCCATCCCAAAAAATGTTGATCCAATGATTGGACCAGCCGACAATGTCCTGTGTTTGCAGATAGTTCATCGATCATCACCTGGTTTTGATAACCTATAAAAGCTGCAAAACAAGCGACATTCACTCTCTCCTGATACTGGTTAATGTCGATCCATCGTCTGCGGCGGCGGCCCAACAATAAAAAGCATCTGTTTAATAATCCCATAAAAAAAAGAGGAGTTCCGTATCACCAGATACTGTTTGAATATCGGTCCAATGTCTACGAAGGTGACCCAACATCAAACTTACACCGGCTATATGCTAGTCTCCACTAGGGGTGGGGAACAACAAGACTAGTTTCTGCTCTGAAGAGGGTCAAAAAGCGCGTCTCTTATCATTCATCTGACACCGGAGTTTGAGGGGAAAAGGAAGAAGAAAGTGGTCATTGATCGGTTGAACAATCACGTGTTTGAAAGAGCAGAAAATACGCGTTGATACGGATAACTAATGTATTACTAGTTAATCAGTTAGCATCTAGCGTCCGTCCACCATGGAGCTCACAGCTTTAGTATATATTTTACCGTTTCTATTTGTCACTGTGCGTGGCCAAACACAAGGTGAGTCACAGACATGTAATTAATGCGCTAAGAGGTGATCATGCATGATTTAATCTTATACACATGTCATACTTATTAAATATTCCTGGCCGGGGCATTTAATGAATTATTTGCAGCATTGTTCGGGAGAAATGGGCAAAATTCTGAACTAAAAAAATAACTTGCTCGAGTTAGCAGTGAAAGTTAGACGACGAAGTGGTGAACACATGTGTGCTCTATACTATTCCAATGTATTTATTGGCTGGAACTATCAATACACAGTCGTGCTGTTATGCAAAATACTCTTTTTCTACAAGCAGCAATTATGCCGACCGTACTGCAATGAAATATGCAGTATTGTAGTGTAGCACCATTGAAATCTCGGAAGAAGTGGTGTATTGTCACTCTGCTTGAAGCTGCTATCTGTCGCAACATTGCACCAGAAAAGACGAAAATCTCAATTACCTGAATATAAATTATATTATACAAAACATTGAACAACGTAAGTCTGCATTTTTACATTTACCAGGTGAAAAATCTTAATTCCATGATGAATGAAGCAATAAAGCACTTCTACATTAAACATTGAAATGAATTCGATCCAAAGATCGTATTTCCCCTCGAATTAAACACAATAAAAAACACAAATAGTTTGATGGTGACCTCATCAATAATTGAAGCGTAGATTATTAGACTTTGACCAACATTTAAATGTTTTTTTGTCATGTTGAAGATTGTACATCACTGAGAAAGAATAAGTGCTGCATAGCGGGATGCAGATGGTTTCAGTTTTGCGGTAGGTGTAATTCAATCATGATAATAATTGTCCTATTATGCCATATATGGATTTATACGTTTTCAAGTAAAATTCAACCCCCACTGTAACTAATAAAATATTTGGTATCGATACCCCTTTAATTCAATAATTTTATTTTGGAGATGTAATTTTCATAAATTGAACATTATTTGGTTCTTAAAAACTGGAAATCAATTTCAGCTTCAATTGGATAATTGTCAGTTAGAACTTTTTATTCATTTCAGCTGGAATTGCTAATGCAATATAACTCAAATTGTATTAATTTCTGTAGTTGATTTGGTTTCATCAATTAGCAATATTTCAAAGTCGTTGACCTTCATTTTGTCAAAGTTGCATAATTTCACTCACTTGAAGTTGTGAATCGTGTCAGCGAGACACAATTTCAAGTGAGGGAAAATTCCGATTAAATAACCCAAAAGGTTTGAAATTGCGTCAGCAATTCCAGCTTCAATTGAATAATTGTCAGTTAATATTTTTTATCCATTTTCAGCTGGAATTGCTAACTCAATATAGACTAGCTCAATATAATAAAATTAAAAAATAGGCATCCCCCAAAATAATAACTCATACTTCAATAATTTGAGCTGAAGTTTATTTGAAACGTTCTTGAAACATATATATACACGGGCCCAGCAAGGGTTAACACATATCGCACTAAGCTTATCATCATTATCTAACATTGACGATTATAGAGAATGAATACCATGGCAAAAATGAGTCGTGATACACTGATTCCCTTGTCCCGTATAGTCCACTCCAAAGTTCAAATGAACCAAATATGCAGTCACCCAATGAAACGTAGAAACACTGTTGTTTTCAGTGTTGGCCCATCGTCTACGACGCTGGGCCAACACTTAGCCAACACTGTGTCAATGCCTTGAGTTCAAATACAGAACTATCTATACAATATTACGTTATTCAACCGCCATTTTCGCCCACAAAAATCAGAACTTGAATATGATTATAGGCCTAATGCTTAATTATGTTATATGGGATGATTTTACATTGCTATAAATGTATTGTTTTTTCTATTATTAAGACACTGAATTGTTTTCAAAATAACTCTACCTTGTTCTTTCGTCTAACGCTGAAAAATACGTCAGCTTCAAATGAATGAATATATTAAGAGTCAAGCACATATCGACACTTTAACCTTTTAACCGCCATGTTATTCAATTGGAATTTTCACCAACTTAACGTTGAGGCTCGCTGACGCGATCCACAACTTCAAGTGAATTATATATTTTCAATTTTAGTTGATTGATGTCACGTTTTATCATTACCATACCTGAGCAGGTGGTACTTAATGTAGTAATAAAATAAAAACCAAATATCATCGGGATGCCGGTTAAAAGAGTTATCAGCTCGTACACTAATGTTGTTAATAGTTGAGGTTTTTGTGTGGTCACAGATGGGTTGGAGAATATATGTGTTGACAAAGAGAAAGACTGCGTCCTCCACGATCTTAATCAATGTCTACTGAGGGACGAAAATGGTAGGACTAAAACAATAACTTAGTCAACGTTATCAAATGTCTAAAACAGCACAGTAGCTTTCTATGATGAGCTTAACTGAAGTGGCAAGTGGAGTATCTATAAATGGAACTCTTCATTTTTGTTATCACGTCTTTTTCTTACAAAATAACACTTTTAAAAAAATTGTAAAGAGTATAAATGTACTTATATCAATTTCTCTATAAGTATACATTTTAACCAGATTTGCTGCATATATACCGTACCTTATGTGTAGATGTAACTTATGATCAATAGCATTATTGAGTGAGATCACCTATATTTGTTGTTTTGTTCAGCTTGTGATAATCATGGAACATATAAAGATTGCTGTGCTGACTATGATTGTCAATGGAATAACGGTGAGTATCTACAATATGTCGTATACCTTCGTAATATATTGTATACACTCTAGGAGCATTAGAGTGACATAAGCCCTATAGGACCATTCAGATGAGAGGCGACCAAAGAAAAATAATTATGATCATGATTATCTTTTAAAGATTTCTTAAAATGTGGGCCTATTGTGCAAACGCATAAAAAATATTTCAATATTATTGATAAAAATCGTTTAAAGCTATATTTCACACACATATGGTACAATCAACCCGTAACTCACAAAAACTCTTGTCAATAAAAACGAAATTACACCACCTTTACTAAAACAAATCTACTTCATCGATATAATAATTTTTCTGTGGCAATATACACCACCTGCAGCGATTACTTATCTCCCGGCCCCATAACACCATAGAAAACAGCTAACAGATGGGTTGTGTTTGTACTGTACCCCAATAAAAAAACACCCCTCCAGTAAGTGCGACTCATTTAACCAATGCTAGTTTGATGTTGGCCAGCGTCACAACCGATATTACCGATATTAAACCAGCTTTGATTAAATGTGTCGTATTGGCTGGGACGGTGTAAAGTGGGCCCGTGGGTTTGTTTTACAATCGTGAATTTGTTATACAATTTTGGGTTTGTTTTACAATCGTTAATCTGCTTTACAATTTTGAGTTTGTTTTACAATTGTGGATCTGTTTTGCAATTCTGTCCCTGTTTTACAATTTTGGTTCTGTTTTGCAATTGTGGGTTTGTTTTACAATTTTGGGTCTGTTTTACAATTGTAGGCTTGTTTTATAGTTGTGGATCTGTTTTACAATTGTGGATCTGTTTTATAATTGTTGGTCTGTTTTACAATTTTTGGTCTGTTTCACAATTGTAGGTTTGTTTTATAATTGTGGGTCTGTTTTACAATTGTAGGTTTGTTTTATAATTGTGAGTCTGTTTTATAATTTTTGGTCTGTTTCACAATTGTAGGTTTGTTTTATAATTGTGGGTCTGTTTTACAATTGTTGGTCTGTTTTATAATTGTGGGTCTGTTTTACAATTGTTGGTCTGTTTTATAATTGTGGGTCTGTTTTACAATTGTTGGTCTGTTTTATAATTGTGGGTCTGTTTTACAATTGTTGGTCTGTTTTATAATTGTGGGTCTGTTTTACAATTGTTGGTCTGTTTTATAATTGTGGGTCTGTTTTACAATTGTGGGTCTGTTTTATAATTGTGGGTCTGTTTTACAATTGTGGGTCTGTTTCACAATTGTAGGTTTGTTTTATAATTGTGGGTCAGTTTTACAATTTTGGGTCTGTTTTACAATTGTAGGTTTGTTTTATAATTGTGGGTCTGTTTTACAATTGTGGGTCAAGTTGAAAAAATCAAAAAATCTTTAAAAAAGAAAACTCAGAAGTGGGTGGGTGAGTCAAACCCCAACTCGGATGTTTTTTTTATGTGTGTTTTGTTCGTACATGTTCCCATCCCCACTTCCACCCCTGAAAAAAATGGATAGAAAGTGTGTGATAGGGGTCTGCCCAACACAATTTTTTTATTAATATTTTAACTTGACAGGACCTTAAATTGTGGGACTTTTGTAATTGTAGGTCGGTTTATGATTATCACGCATCTCTTTTTTTAAGAGGAACATTATCCCTATTATTGCTTATATCTCTATATCCAAACAATTAATCAATAAATCGATCATTTAATCAATAAAACTTCTATAGCGCCTATATCTTCAGCGGACCGAGCGCAGAGGCACACAAATCCTTAGCGCGATCATGTGTCATAATCGAGGCCAAAGCAGGTTCGTCAACAGGGAGCCAGACTACTGAGGAGCTAGGGTGGGAAAGCCAGATCAAATAGGTGAGATTTAAGGGATTTCCAGAATATTAGAATTATTTTGGCATTACGTATTGGCACAGGCAGGGTGTTCCATAAGACTGGGCCAGATATAGAGAAAGCTCTTGACCCAGTCTTAGTTTTTGTACCAGGAAAAACAAATCTATTTGAATTTGTGGTGCGTAGATATTTTGAGCATTTCCGACCAACAAGTAAGTCAGCCAGATAGGCAGGCTGGTTGTCTTTCAGGGTTCGGAAAGTTATTGTGCATATTTTAAAATTAATGCGAAACTTTTCTGCTAAGAAAAAACGATACCTGCTGCTGCAATTCTGAAGGGCTGGCCTTTGTAATCAGTTTAAAGAAGAAACCTGCACTTGTGAAGAATTTAAATACAATTGATAATTAAACTAATATTCTACTGCCAGCGATGAAAAATGACCAAAACCCTTGGTGAAAAATTCTGCTACATAGAAGCTGACATGACGATTCAGTGAGGCCTCCAAGGGGTGCATCCGCTACCATATACATGTATCTGTGAGGCCTCCAAGGGGTGCACCCGCTACCATACATGCATCTGTGAGGCCCCCGAGGGGTGCACCCGCTACCAAACATGTATCTGTGAGGCCTCCAAGGGGTGCAACCGCTACCATAGCCTACATGTATCTGTGAGGCCTCCAAGGGGTGCACCCGCTACCATACATGTATCTACATGTAAAGACGATCCCGGCAATGAAAGAACTAAACAATTATAATGGCCTTAAACCCTTCCAAATGAAGCCGAAACAACCAACTGAGACATTTACGATGATTTCAAATTGAAAAACCCCTCTGACTTCCATGGTTTATACAACAGGCCGACATACATCAGTGTTAAAGCGGGGGGGGGGTATCCAAAAAAAAACTGTATTATTAATATATATATTCAATGCTTGAAGCACTATTTTAATTTTCACTCACTTAAAGTTGTGCCTCGCTACAACTACAAATGGGTGAAAATGATTCATATTTATTTATTTTGAAAGGAAGCATTTTTCAAATCTTGATGTTTAAACATTTATTTCATTCCCAATAGCAGTGATTTGTTTGGCCAATAAAACAGATTGAAAACGAGTGTTAGGGTTAACGTATATTAAAATAGCCATGTTTTACAGATGAAAGCTGTGTGACTTATGATGGTAGTGGTGATGGCGAGGGGTCCAGTTGTGAAGGTTTGTATGGCTTTAATTACTTGACGGATATTTTTAAGAATATATATCACTGTATTTTTAGTAATAACTATTTACCTGGTATGATCACATTTGAGAGTAATTAAAAAATTGTTGATCAAATTAATTTGATAGAATAGGCCTATGCCACTACTCGTGAAAATCGGGACGCTTGGAGTTTAAGCCTTTTAAGCCTTAATTTACTATTGTCATCTTCATCCACTACAAGCCACTATCGAATTGCTGTCGCAATACTCGACTTGTAGTGGATGAAGATGACTTCAAGTGAGGGGCAAATGAATAAAACAAATGTTACTATTAAAACAATTACATGAAAATGTTCGTTTTAAAATTTCCAGTTGTAGGAAATTAAGTCATTCTTCAGAGATGCAAAGTGAGGCCTTAGTGCATCGTGAGGGTTTAACGAGTTAAACTAGATACTCTCGGGTATGTTATAAAATTGGGTGATTTGCACTAAGTGAAAATATGGTGGAACGTCCGGTTGACATGATCTTAAAGCAGAAGTCAGGGCTTTAGCCAAAGGCACGTTTGTATTTGTAAATATGTAATACATAGATGAAATTGTTCTTTGTTATACAATGTAATCTAATCTAATCAATTATTAGGATTTTGTCGGAAATTATTTTTGCTGAACTGTAAAATGTGCTAGTGTCTTTCCGTGTTGCTACTTATGTCAACACCTCTCTATTTCCACATAAATTATACATGGCCTCTTTTCAAATAAATCCCGGTAGCTACCGAAATTTATCTGAAAAGAGGCCATGTATAATTTATGTAGTTATGAGAAACCCGTCCCTACTTCCCCATACACCGCCTCTTTGTCTTTTCATTTCACCGCCAATCACTTGATTTCACTTTTATTGCCTGTAAAAACATGTTTTTAATCACTCAAATGTAAACAAAAATTGACCTTACTTTTCTCAGAATCTGAATAATTTTCACCGACGTGTGAAGGGCTCAGTGCGGATACAGGATCCCCTATTTTCGCCAAATACTAAAAAAAGGCCCCTAAATTGGCTAAAATATTCTGTATCTGTAGGTCACTGCAGACAGCTGACGGAGTCACAGTGACTATCTATTGTATATTCTGTATCTGTAGGTCACTGCAGACAGCTGACGGAGTCACAGTGACTATCTATTGTATATTCTGTATCTGTAGGTCACTGCAGACAGCTGACGGAGTCACAGTGACTATCTATTGTATATTCTGTATCTGTAGGTCACTGCAGACAGCTGACGGAGTCACAGTGACTATCTATTGTATGTGTGTGTTGTGTATCCTACGGAGCTCCAGAAGCGACATTTGCTTTATTATTCTTTTTTTTCAAACTCAATATATTGAGTTACAACTCGATATATTGACTTTAAAAGTCGATATATATCATAACTCGCTATATTGAGTTCATAACTCAATATATTGAGATAAGAACTTGATATATTGAGTTAAGAACTCGATATATTCAGTTAAAAACTCGATATATTGAGTTATGAACTCGATTTATTGGGCTAAGAACTCAATATATGAGTTCAGAAGTCAATATATTGTCTTAAAAAGTCGATATATTGACTTTGAAAGTCGATATATTGAGTTCATTGCTCGATATATTGCATTTATAGCTTTATATATTGAGTTATGAAATCAATATATCGAGTTTTAAGCTCAATATATCGACTCTTAAGGTCAATATATCGAGTTGTTAAATCAATATATCGAGTTGCAAACTCAATATATTGAGTTCTTAACTCAATATATTAGGTTAAATTTTGCAAATGTCGCTTCTGGTGCTTCGTAGTAGGCATATCCCCAGATAATTTGGTACATATCTATTGTAGGCCTATATGTGTACCTCCAGACCATTGTGACTATATGTGTGTTTTCTGTATAGCCAGATCATTATGAGTACTGTATGTGTGTTTTATGTATATCCAGATCATTATGAGTACTGTATGTGTGTTTTATGTATATCCAGATCATTATGAGTATTGTATGTGTGTTTTCTGTATATCCAGATCATTATGAGTATTGTATGTGTGTGTTCTGTATCCCCATATCCTTGTCTACATGTCTATTGTATACATGTATTCTGTATATCCAGATCATTATGAGTATTGTATGTGTGTGTTCTGTATCCCCATATCCTTGTCTACATGTCTATTGTATACATGTATTCTGTATATCCAGATCATTATGAGTATTGTATGTGTGTGTTCTGTATCCCCATATCCTTGTCTACATGTCTATTGTATACATGTATTCTGTATATCCAGATCATTATGAGTATTGTATGTGTGTGTTCTGTATCCCCATATCCTTGTCTACATGTCTATTGTATACATGTATTCTGTATATCCAGATCATTATGAGTATTGTATGTGTGTGTTCTGTATCCCCATATCCTTGTCTACATGTCTATTGTATACATGTATTCTGTATATCCAGATCATTATGAGTTTTCTATGTATGTGTTTTGTATCCCCAAATCATTATGTACATGTCAAGTGTATATGATTGTGTTGTATTCTTTATCTCCAGGTCATTTTGTGTATTGCATTTGTCTATTCTATATCTCCAGATCACTGCAGACATCTGACATATGCCCAGTGCTGTGACAGTTTGAATGCTGGCGGCTGTGCTTGGGTGGACTGTGGCAGCGGCGAGAACGGTATTTAATATTTAACACTTCCCTGCTAGCGACGCAAATTATGCGCACACAATTATTTCATTTAAACATTTAAATTATAATAGTACAGTTTTGATTTATTTTACAGTAAAAATGGACATGTGCATCAATAGCTCTGTTGATATTTCTTCATTTTATCCCCATATATAGATAAGATATAGAAATATAAAAAAAATATTGTGTAATATTACAAATGTAATCATAGCGACCGTGGCATTACTTTTATATTAAAACGACCCCGTTGAAGGCAATATGTATTTTACAAGTAACAATGGTCGACTTGTGTGAGCAGTCCACAATTTTATTGTTAAAAACAGTTCGTTTCTGTTTGAGAGCGTCAGCTGCACTTAAATAGTGGATGACAATTAGACTCATTAATGTGAAACAGATTTCGTTATCGTGCTGAGGTGTTGGTGTGATTAAATTACATTTAATTAGTAGCTCATTAAGAGATAATTAGAAATTCTCTGTTTTGAAACCGTAAATTTCACAGTAAGAAAATATAATTTTAACAGATTTAAACAGGGGTACTCTCGGATACCCATCAATCTAAAATATCAAGGATGCGTCACGTTACCACGAGACAAAATGTCATATTCAACTTGAGACAAACTAGCCGTTTAAATATAGTGGAGATGATCACCCTCTATGACTATGTTTAAACGGCTAGTCCACTGTCATGGGAATGCATGCGGATATTAAAAGGTAAAAAAAATTAATCACTTTTTTGTATTGCAGACGAGGACCACCATTGTTTCGCCCCTGATCAAATAGAAGGTGTTTGTGGGAATTATAGCATCAACATGTGTACATCTGGTAGGTGTTTTAAAACAAATTTAATATGATTAACCCTGACAGTGTGGAGTCATCACAATCTGACATCTTTAGACGTGGTTCGTGGATTGTGAGTGCACGAGACGCTATGGTACATAACCTAGACTGTTCAGTGTAAAACTAATGATTTTAAAAGAGGATCTGATCTACAAAAACGAGGGACATTACTGACCACCCTGGCCAGATAATTATGTACACGCTGCAATTAATAATATACTTGTCAGCAATATTTTAGAAGGGTGAGTTACAATAATCAATTGTACCACCAATTAATGCAACAGCAATCGTCTTAGCAGTATCACGAGAAATATGTCTGCTAATGCGACGTAGATCACGGATATGGTAGAAGCTGGATCTGAGTAGAAGCTGGATTTGAGAAAAATGATGACGGAAGTTTATATCGCAATCAAATATGACATGAATAATATCGATTTCAGTGGGGCTAGATAATGTATAAAGCTGAGTGTCGTCAACATAGAAATTAAATGTGACTGCCGTCATGATTTTCAAAAATGTGACTATAAGAGGTGTTGTGTAAAGTGTGAAAAGCACAGACCCTATGACTGCACCTTGTGGGCCGCCGTGTGAGATAACAACCGGGTCAGATCAAACATTATGAATTTAGCTGAAGCGGAAATTAGCTGAAGTACCTTCTTGATTGTGTCCCATAGCTTACGCGGGTTATGAAATTTTTCTGCAATAAAATCACTATAAAATTTTGATTTTGCTTTTGACCTCATTCTATAGCATAATTGACTTTTAGCAGAATATTTGGATCTGTCCAACCGTTTTTCGCTAAATGCGTTCTAGCCGAGGAGGACGAATGTCAGGAGTAGGTGCTTTTTTATGGCCATATTTCGTCTTAACCTTTAAATCGCTGGATTATTTTTATATAAACCATGTTTTTTTCAAATTGAAATCTTCATAAATGTCTTAGTTAGCTCTTTCCGCTCCATTTGAATACCTTTGTCGTGTGTCTACGCCCATTACAAATATTTTAATTCTTACAGTGCGGGGATCGACTTTATAGGTCAGAATCTGACGTCTACAGAATCTGACGTCTAAAGTCTATCCCCGCGCTGAAAGGGTTAATAGGTGTATGCCGTCTCGTTACGAAACCGGGAGTTTTCTAAAATAAACGCATCCACATTATAGAACTAGTGTTAAGATAGAGGTGGAAAAGGTCACTTTTAGGTATTGCCCAACACGCACCTGGAACATTTATCTATTCCATACATGTCTGTATATCGTACAGATCAGATAAAATAAACTGATGTCTTATGTATATTAAAATACACACAACAAAAACGCTATGAACCTTTTTTTAAAGTTATTTTATATTTTCACTTCGTAAGGTAGTGCAGCTATGGTCAGGTAAAGCTAGCATATCCAGCCTTAACATACACACAATAATGGAGCGACTTTAATCGTCAGAATCTAACGTCTGTAGACGTCAGATTCTGACGTCTAAAGTCGATCCCCGCACTGTAAGAGCAAACATATTTATGATGGCCGTAGACCCATAACATAGGTATGCAAATGAATCGGGAGGAGCTAACTAATAAGACATTTATGACTCAAATTGGAGAAACCCTTTGGTCTCCATAGTTTATACAAAAATATTGCAGCGCTTTAAGAGTTAAGACACCAGCTTTAACTGTTTCGTCTGTTGACAGGCACTACCTCCACGCACGCTGAATGCCTGCAACTAATGCTCTCAGTGATAGCTCTTCTGGCAACCATATCATTAAGGTCAGTATTTCCCTGGTAGACAATAATCAAGGTACCCCCCGGTATCGGGGTACCCCCGAGAACATTCCCCCACTCGCGGGTACCCTCGGATAATTCTATGGATCCATATTATCAGGGCAATTATTTCACCAGTATGACGACATAAGGCTAGAAACCTTTCATTTACGAGCGCTTGTGGAAATATTTAGCACATAATATGTTGATACTGTAGATCTGGTAACTTTTCGCATAATTTCTGATTTTGGGACTTTTTACGAAAATTAGAATTCGCGAATTTTCATTTTTCTTTAATAGTGCTATTATAATAATAATTTTCGCGGGATTGTTGAATTTGCGAATGTGTACTCCTCGCGAAAATGAAAACCTCGTGAAGATTCCCTGATCTACAGTATATCACATAGACAACAATAAACACTTCAGGTGATAAAACTCTTCACAATGAGGTGTGAGAGGTACTGAACTTTAAAATTATAATGTGGTCATAACGGATTTTTATGATAATTTTAAGTAGAATTATTTTACTACATTGAAGCAAAAAACAAACATTTTTATTATTATGAAAATTAGGTTTAGCCTACTTATTTTTAGAGAAATGGTGATACAAATCAAAAGAATGTTTTCAATTTCTCCATTATTAATGCCAATTCACATGGAGGCTTTTTGTGTCAAGATGACATGTTAATTCCTTAACTTGTGACCTTAGAAATGAAAGGCTGTTTTTTAACTTTGTAAAGTAGAATATACTGTAATCAAGGAGAAGAAATTTATATATATATTATCATCTTTCCAAGAACTTAATTGGCTTCGGTACGATTATATAATTTCGTTAAATCTATTGCACAGCAATCCACCCATGTATAAAATAATCTTGAAACACTGAAAAATGTAGAAAAACTAAAAGTCGACAGACGCTTTTGTGTAAGTAATTATGAACATAATTTTGCTAACTTGATAGACTGTCATAAAAACTGTTAAGTAATAAAAAGAACCAAAGAACTATTTGCAAAATAGTAATATACATGTATATTTATTTTTTCAGGCTACTGTGATACCCCGAAATTGTCAAAAGTGTGTACGAATCGTATTTGAGAAATATCAGGACTCCGCTGGTGATAAGTTCTAAATGGCGAGAGTCAATGCGGCTCAGAACACAAGCTGAAAGCTCTGAGCATCTGGCTGAAAATTAGTCAGCATCAAAACTGAATGTAAATCAACTATATGTGTTATTTCATAAAATATGTAAGAAAACAATTAACAGTGTCATCATCAAACCGCGAGACAGTATGGCATTTTCTCCGCCCGTCATTCTGTTGTTGTTTAAATTGTATGTATGAACATATAATTTACATAATATATATATCAATTGTATATAGGCAAAAATGCTATGCATTTCTGATATATAGGATATAGCCCTATTGGTTGAAATTGTGTACTCTTTTGTATGTATGCATATATACACGAACAAATATATAATATTGCGCAGAATTCAAATATCTCTTTGAAAAAATATTAGTCATAACATTATGATAACTAACCATATCGGGTTGACTGTAACACAAAAAACACAATTTATTTTTGTAGAAAAGGATGGTTAACCGAGAAAAGGAGAAACGATTACAACAACATGTATTAAGATTGTGCGGGAATACATTTTATAGGATAACGCCATTTTTCATTTGTTAATTTGGTAATTATGATTTTCAAGTAAAAAAGTGACACAAAAAACATTTGTGAATAACATTTATACAACGTCCGCCCAACGTCTTCGACGTTGGTCCATTATTGTATAAACGTTATACAAATGTTTGGTGTTTGCTGGGGTAGTTTACATTCCATTTGTTTGGTGACAGTTGCTCAACTTGTGACAATTGCAGTTTTACATGTGTTATGTGTGGTTCTGTTGCCCCAATATATATAAAAATAGAACGCTGCAACATGATTATTGGACACTTGCAGCGGGAAATGCAATCCGTCTATATGGTCACAATAATCTTAATGTTAAGTGAGACGTTTTACAGAAAATTGTTGTTCGGCCACATTGGAACGAGATAATTTCAGTGAGCATTATAAACGGTTGACGCACGTTGCACTGTGCAAAATGCATTATAATTATATAACTCTTTTGTCAATACCCGATAGGTCAATTCTGATGTACCCACATACCTGATTGGTTAATCGTGCTGTAACTACAGACCTGATCGGTCAATAGTGCTGTAATTACAGACCTGATAGGTCATTCAATGTCAATCGTGCTGTAACTACATATCTGATTGGCCAATCGTGTTTTAAGTACTGCTACTTTGACCGAATAGAATATGCAATGTTATTGTGACTAATGTTAGACTATTGGACATGTCTGCAGCTATATTCACATGTAACCTTTATAAAAAAAACGACCAATAACTGTGATATTTAACAATGTACGTTAGCTAGCAAACTGGTGAGTTTTCTAAATTAATAGGGGAGTGTTTCATTTCGTTATTCAGAGTAAAATAGGTAAAATATCCTTGGAAAAATACATGTATTGATAAAGTTTTACTGTTGCAATTAAAGCACGTTTAAATTTATTATGTATATAGCAAACTCGTTTGTAGCGAAATTGTTGGTATTCTAGCCCCTGACATTGGTATTCTACCCCCTGATTTAAATAACCGAATGACCGCAGTGATTGGCAGATCTGGTCTTGTGACAGATTATATAAGAAATAAAAAAATAACTGAAAAATAATTGTTTGTTTTTGTACATGGGGGATGGGGCTTTTGTAATTGCAAAAGTATCATCGGATATATTGAAGCGGCTCCATATGTTCACATGGCAATTTCGAAAAACAAATTGAATTTATATATAGCCTACCAAACTTGACTAAAAATGTTTAAAAAATCATCACAAAGTTCAAAAGCACTGAAAAGACTAAAAAGAAGTTTTACTTCAAAGTCGTATATTGCTATGTAAACAAAACTGTGTGCATTGTCAGAATATACAACACTTCATTTCACAAATAACAGTCGCCTTGGACCGTGGGCTACTTCAAAACCACTGAGTTAAGTGGCGGCCGTGTGGGATTGGGAGATTCCCCTGCAGCACCGTTTGTCTGCCCGACACCGGACCGACAGCATCAACATGTAGTCCAATGCTGTTCAAATATTCAACCATTATTTAGTTGTACAAATAGTTTGTTTGGGCTTTCTCTGAATTCTTAGATATGTTGATAATTTCTATTTTAATCTGAACAAGAATTGCAAATATTGAAATCATGATCTGCGGGATACACTATAGATACTTTCTACAAAATTAAATACCAAAATTGCTGTAATGGCCTAATTTCACGGGTCCCCTTTACACAACAGAGGCAAATATTTTGCACAAATATGTATATTGACCTATATTGGTCAACTGTTTCTAGCTTTTGGTCCAGTGCTAATGAAAATGAATGCTGAACATATCTAGTCTGTTTCAGTAATACTTGTTATTTAATTCTAAATTTGAAAATAAATTATAATATAGTTGATCTATGCTGGAAGGTTTGTGGGGACAAGCATCGGTTTCGTTCAGCAGGGTTCGGCATCTGACGAAAAGCCGCCCCCTGGCGGATGCCGCCGGTGCTTGCCCACGCGGTCCACCCGCTCCACTCATCCACTTGCGATTCAGCCAGCGGGGCAGGCAGACGTGTCTGTCTTGACCTAGCTGAGCTAGCCACAAGGCTGCCGTCGCGTTCCACATTCCATCACCATCCATCTGAGTCAGTGCTCAGCGAAGTTTTATTAATAAAGCATCACGAACATCATCATGGAGTCAATGTCAAGTTATTTGTGTACCGTCGCCCAGACGGGAATTGAAATAAGATAGTAAACTTAGACTTAAGTTACTTGCCTTATTAGGTTCTCCGAAAAAGAGGACAATGTCGTCAGCAAACAGGATAGGGCCTACTATACAAGGTATATGATCATAGAAGTAGCTGGAATTATTTCAATTATAATTATTCTCCAATTTTTGTAAAATATAAAATTAGTGACACCATCAGGACCTACCAGGCCCTGAGGCCCTACCGAGAAAATCAAGTGTCATCTGTATTTTCATATTTTTTTTATCTATTATTATCATAATACCAAAATCAGATGTGTATACCCCATGTTTTCATTGTGAACGATCATTATGGACATCCAGTTATATCTTTATGTTTTAACTCTGATGATCTTGTTGACCAAATCGAGGTCAATCTTAACATAACGTAAATGGCTATACTATAGGGTAGAGTGGGGTAAAGTGCACCAGTGGGGTAAAGTGCACCCCTCTTTTTTTAGAGGTGCTCTGGCATAAATGGCGTCATAAATTAATATAAAATACGTCACAGATACAGATTCCTTTTGATTGCAATGAATGGAAATTGATTAAAACCTCTATGTCGAGAGGAGGTGAATCTTTCATATGTCTGTTATATTTTGTTGATTTCTTACATGGGATTGATATAGATTATCGCTCATATGAGAGAGTGTCATTAACGCAGGTTTTCACATCCTGGTTTCTTTGCAGTTAGCACAAGGTGTAGTAGCACACAAGCAAACTTTTACTACACTTTATAGAAACATGTGTCTTGTACCGGGGGTTCAGCCTAAAAATGCACTTTGGGGGTAAAGTGCCCCTCCATACTTGGGGGGTAAAGTGCACATGGGTTCGTCTTACCCCACTGACGGGTGCGCTTTAACCCTCCCCCTCCCCCATAACAATATATACTTTAACATCACCTGGGTGATATATTCCTAGATAATGCTACACAACTGGCTTAAGCTACACGATTTGCAAGCGTCATTTTAGAACACACCAACGGCGCACCTCCATGCCTTAAACGTGTGGGTCGCTGTTAATGTGGGAGACTGGGGTAAATGGAAACAGGGGCGAGTGTGACAATAGCAAATACATTTTACAACATTTTGTCATCTTAGCTTAGTACGGCATTTGGCTTTGTATTAGAGAAACATATAGGCCTATATACAACGCACAGGTCGGGGTAAGCAAACAGATGTGTAGAATTTTATTTTAGAAAAAAACTTTGAGATGAAAAAAGGAAATCGATCCAGATTAGGTACCTTTGTAAGCTACTATGTGGAACATGAATTATCTTCTGATCTGGTAACTCATATTTGCTACACAAATACTGATATCTAAGGAGTATTAATACATTTTTATTTTGCAGTAAACAGTCTTGAAAAAAATTATATTTAATGCAAAATGGCAACATTTCAGTAAGTTGAACATCTCACACAGGGGCATATGGGGCAGGTGTCCCACTTACCCCGGCCAAGTGTTCACCTTACCTCAGATATGCTACATGGTCTTTTAGTAAACAAATATTTTAGAATAGGTTTATTTTGGGACTTAATGCCATTTTAAAAATATTATTTAATACAAATCATAAACCATTGTCTGGATTAAATGTTGAGAAATGCAACTAGTTACACTGCCCGCCGTAAACACTGCTACTTCGCATGGTAAAATTTGCAGATGGCTGACGTCATATGTCCCCCACTTTCAATTTCAAGTATTGTAGTAAGCTTGTGATTGGCCGGCTGTCTTGCTAAAAGTACCGTGATCGGCTGGCGAAAATATTACGGAGGGGGAGGGTTGGGTGTAGACAAACACCTGTGTGGAACCCAGCAAACACGAGGTTTTGACCTAATGTTGTTTCAATATTGGCCCACCGCCAATGGCGCTGGACCAACATTGAAACAACATCGGGTCCAGTCCTTGTCTTTGCAGGGAGAACTGTCGGCATTTGGATACACGCGTGCCGTCTGTGTCTGGTTGGAACAGGCTACACAGAGCTCTGTGTAGCAACTAGCCTGCTACAACTGAAACCATCCGAGAACAGCGGATCCCAATATTTGACTGATGGGGCCTGATATAGGATATCCCCACAACTGCTTCCACTCTATATAGGGATTCGAAAATAATTGAAATTCAAGGCCTTTTAAAGGGTATTTTGGGCCAATTATAGTTTGTTTGTTTGTTTGTTTATGTTCTTGAGATACGGAATTGGAGGGGGCTTCTGGATCCATCACTGGAGAGAAGCTGCAGCCTCGGCTATTGTCTGGCTATAATATTTGAGAATTTTCTGCGATGTACCTTGATTCATCGGTCCACTCAAAAGCGAAACTTATTCTGCTATTGCATTAGTGCTCAGGCACTGATGTGGGAGGAATGAAGTTACCCTCAACTGTTGTTATTGCACACCAAAGCTCAACCACTAGGCATACCCAGGAAAACATTGACATACAGCTCTAATTTACTAGGCCTACTACTACATGTACACTGAATGATGGGGGTACCTCGTCACTCACCTAAAGGGGGAGTGAGTAAGTTAGGGGCTTTCTTCTTCCCATTCATAGAGGGAAATTAGTCTTCCACTCGTCACTGACTGCCCAATCAGTGAGTGTGGGTCTCGTCCCCACTCACTGATTGAGTGAGGGGTTTCTTTTCTCACGAGTCCCCACAGAGTGGGGAAGTGCGGGAGGGTCTCTTCCACTGACTAAGTGGGGAGGGAGTGAGTGGTGGTTTGTTCTTCAACTGGTTTCGCAGGGGGTGAGTTGGTGTCTCTGCTCTGACTCTCCACTCAAAGTGTGGGGATCTGTAAGTGAAGGGGGGGGGGAGGCATTTTATCCCTACTCACCAAGTGGGGGGTCTTTCTCCGATTCTCTACTCATTGACTGAGGTCACTTCGCCACTTACTAAGGTATATTCCCCAATGCCACTGACTGAGTTTGGGAGTTAGTAGGGGTATCTTTCTCCACTCACTCACACCCGACAAAGAACGTTTTTCCCCATTCGTTGAGTGGGGTCTCTTTCCCCCCTCACCATTCCCTGAGTGACGTGTGTATTGGGGGGTCTATTCCTCCACTCACTCACTGAGTTTGGGGTTTCTTTCCCACTACTACTGAGTTGGCAGTCAGTGTCTCTTTCCTCACTCCCCACTATTGGTGGGGAAGGAGGTTTTCGTTTTCAACTCTCTACACACATAGTAGGTGTGAGTGAGGGTCTCTTTCACCACTCACTGATCGAGGTCACTCCCACTGACATAGTTGGGGAGTGAGTGGTGGGGGTCTCTTGTCATAGTGACCGAGTGGCGAAAGAGTGGGTCATTTCTCCTACTCATTTCCTCCGACTGTCACTCTCTATATATCAGTGGTCCCAGGTATCTCCCCACTGTCCACTCCTACAGTGAGTACACAGTGAGTGGGGTTATCTTCCTCATGTTCCCACTACTGAGAGGGGAAGTGAGTGGGGATCTATTCTCTGACTTGAGTGGGGGAGTGCGTAGGGTTCTTTTCTTAGGAAAGTGAGTGCATGTGCCATAACATATGACTTGTTAAACTTGCCCCACCTACAATATAACCTGTGTTCAACTAAGGCCTACCCCATTTTCGGGGTAAGTTGAACAAACTTAGTTACCGGTAGTAACAGTTTTACTATTTTTTTAAATTTTAGTATAATATAAAATGTTTTATTTAATTATGCAAATGTCATTCAAAAAATTGTTTAACAACCTAGAGCCAGGGCATAATTCCCATACATGGGCGGTAGCTAATGTTGTGAACCGGCGTCTCTGTTAATAAGCAATTACATACATTACAGTATTTAAAGTAAATATTGGACTAGGCCTCACGGGCTTGCTCGGGATATTTTCACAACCCCCTCGACCCACAACCTACAAAACCCTCAAACCCACAACCTCCTCGACCCACAATCCCCCTCGCCCCTCAAGATAAAAAAAAATATATTTCAACAGGTATGGTAACTAAACAGATAAATACACTAAACTATAGGTCTTACGTTAACGCTAATTAACCATTCGAAGGGGTTGTGAGTCGAGGGGGGTTGTGGGTCGAGGGGGTATGAGTTGTGGGTCGAGGGGGCTGTGGGTCGAGGGTGCGAACTTGGAGGGTTATGCACATAAAGGCTTACTTGGAACTATTTAGAGCCACAAAAAAGCTACATCCTGCACTAGACATTTATGAAAAAGTAGAAAGTAGGGTAAAGCGCACCATGTACACATTACCCTGGAGAGACATGTGCACTTTACCTCACAAATGGGGTAAAACGCACCTTTTCGTGTAATTATTATAATTATGATTTTTTTTATATATTTTATATTTGTATTTATAGTATCAACATTTCTCATACAAAGGAACATTAAGAGGTCAAAGTACGATGCGTGGAACATAGTGGGTGTAAGATGGTGTAATCTATTTCTGCTTGTTTCACAGTTATCCTTAGGAGGTGAACTTTACACCACTCTACCACTACGTCATGAGAAACATCATACCTAAAAAATAAACAAGATACGGCAATAGTTTATATTAACCACCTATAATAAACCAAGCAATGAGCATCAAGTAACATATTTCTGTTTGACCTCTGATGAACTACACATGGTAATTACGCAGTAATGGCTTATAACTTGAAAACTAACATAACTAACAAGATTCAATATAGTGTCAGTTCCAGCAAACATGACACGTTGGCCCAACGTTTGTTTACTGTTGTGCCAAAATCGTAGACGGTGTCCAGCGTTAAACAACGTTGGGCCAACGTCTCATGTTTCTGGGCATCTGAAAAATCAATGAATATATAATTCAACATGTTAAATCTACTATATTTTCTAACTATTGTACGTAGTCTAAGAGCAAATAATATATATTTTATTATAGGCCTAGGGCCTACTCATTTAATCAATCGTTTAGCGATAGCTTCCTGTACTATACTTTTAAATGCATATATAACTACTTGAATGTGTGTTACCGCAGCATGATATGTTAGTATATTGTTGATTTTTAAAATACGAATCGGGAGAATATACTTTGGCTAATGGTTGTATTGTTCGCAAAAAAACGATTTTAAATAAATATAATTTGAATTTGCTTTGAATTTGAAATGCAAGAAGTGGCCTAACGATAGACAGACTATGCAAAATGGATTGATGTGTCATCGGCGGATCCATGATTTGAAAAAGGAGGGGGCGCAGTGGCTTCGGGGGCTCGCTCCTTACACCTTTTTGGCCAATTTAGGGGACTTTTTAAAGAATTTGGGGCAAAAAGGGGTGGGCGTGCACCCCCGCGCACCCCCGCGCCTGTGTGTGCACCAAATGTAGGCCTACATTTACTCGCCAGAGGGATACACAATACACGTCAAGGCACGTTTTGAATTAGACAGAATCTTTACAACCGAAGCACCGTCGGCTCGTTGGTCTAGGGGTATGATTCTCGCTTAGGGTGCGAGAGGTCCCGGGTTCAAGTCCCGGACGAGCCCGATATTTTTCGTAAATTTATTGGATTAATAGGCTACATAGCCTCATTTAGGAGCCAGTGGTAATTGGCGATAAATAATTATTAGCCTGCCTACAGGGTTCAAATAATTGTAACCATGGTAACGTTAGGCCATGCATATTAGTGCTGCAGCAGACCCGCCAAAAAGACGTTATTTAATGAGCAACCTTCCATGAAAAAACAACATTAGTTATCATATACCGTTGGAAAGCTTAAAATCTCAAGATTATGGCTGGGGGGGGATAACCAGAACGAAATGTTGGACAAATCTGGCAAATTAACCCTTTGTGAACCAACATCATATATTTAGTTCGTATTTAAAAAAATATGAGTTTATTATTTCAAGCACCCTTTCACTGCTAGAAAACACGCAAAAATAAATTATTGTCCTTAAAATTGTGAAAATGTTCTCTTCATAGAGATATCAATCAATAATATACAGTAAATAATTATTAATTACCATAAAGTAATGTTTCTACATCTCTTTGACAACATTTGTTTGTGAGCATGTTATACGTTCATAGACAGACAACTTGATACCCAAAGTAGGCCTATTGAAAATCAGTATGTAGTGTCTGAAAATAGGAATGTTCAAATACTCATAGATTATTTGAAGATGATGCGAAATACATTACTGGAAAAACATTATATATTTTCACTATTTCATGTGTGTAGGAAAAGAATAACATTATAAATAAATGTGAAGATCCTTTGCGCACTAAAAACTATAATATTTTATTGAGAACAAACAAACTTCAAATTTAGATATAGTGCTGCAGCAGACCCACCAAAAAGGCGTTATTTGGAGGGCAACCTTCCATGGAAAAATAACATTTATTATCATATACCGTTGGAAAGCTTGAAATCCCAACATTATGGCTAGGGGAATAACAAGAATGAAATTTTGGACGAATTTGGCAAATTAACCCGTTGTAAACCAACATCACATATTTCGTTAAGATGTATTTTCTGCTATGGTCATTGATATATACCTGAAATAATATGCAGAAAACCGTCACTCAGCACCTAGCACATATACTTAACCTACCATGACTAATATATATATATATATTTATGATTTGATTATTTCAAGCACCCTTTTACTGCCAGAAAACACGCAAAAAATGTGATATCCTTAAAATTGTGAAAATGCTGTCTTCATGATTATATCAATCAATAGTATGCAGTAAATAATTATTAATTACCATAAAGTAATGTTTCTACATTCCTTTGACAACATTTTCTTGTGAACATATGCTCATAGACAGACAGACATTTTGATATCAAAAGTGTGCATATTGAAAAACAGTCTGTGGTGTCTGAAAACAGAAATGCTTGAAGCCCTATAGATTTATCTGAATATGTTGCGAATGACAAAACTGAAAAAAAAAAACATAATATATTTTCAATGGTGCATGTGTGTCTGAAAATAATAAAATTATACAATAAATTGACACACCCTCTGCGCACTGGAATTTTTTATATTTTATTGAGAACAAATAAACTTAGAATTTAGATATATAGGTTAAATAATTATGCATAAGTAAAACTGACCTATGTCTGTTTAAATTTATCGATAGTCTAAGTTAGCAATGCTGGTATTAATTAATCAACCCGTTCAGGTATGATCATAATGGTAAGTGCCATACTAATCGATAAAATATATTGAAATACCGATCCACACAGTCGCTGTAACATCGTCGTTTTTACGTCAGAAAATAAATCTCTGGTGGTCAGAGGCGCAGCAGACGGAATATTATATAAAATATAAATTAATTAACCCTTGTGTTGCTGGACCGTATATAATTAACTTTTGTGCTACTAGGACCGTATATAATTAACCCTTGTGTTGCTGGTACTGTATATAACTACCTAATGTGCTGTCGTGACCGTATATACTTAACCCTTGTGCTGCTAGGACCGTATACTATTGACCATTGTGTTTCTAAAACCGTAATCAATTAACTTTTTCGTTGTTTGGACCGTATATAATTAACTTTTGTGCTACTAGGACTGTATATAATTAACCCTTGTGTTGCTGGTACTGTATATAACTACCTAATGTGCTGTCGTGACCGTATATACTTAACCCTTGTGCTGCTAGGACCGTATACTATTGACCATTGTGTTTCTAAAACCGTAATCAATTAACTTTTTCGTTGTTTAGACGGTATATAATTAACACTTGCGCTGCTAGGACTGTATGTGCCATCTTCCACCACTCTTTATCTAGACTAAGTGTAGAAGGAACACGGAAAGTTCCCTTTGTGCCATCTTATACAACACTAATCTTTATCTAGTGTAGAAAGAACACTGAAAGTTCCCTTTGTGCCATCTCACACCACACTAATCTCTATCTAGTGTAGGAGGAACACGGAAAGTTCCCTGTACAGTATGCAATATTCCACCACTCTAATCTCCATATAGTGTAGAAGGAACACGGAAAGTTCACTTTATGTCATCTTCCACCACTCTAATCTGTATCTAGTGGAGGTTATATAGGAGGAGCATGGAAAGCTCCTTCCCTTCACGTCATCTTCAATCCACTCTGATCTCTATCTAATGTAGGAGGAACACAGAGAGTTCAATTTATACCATCTTGCACCACTCTAATTAGTTTGAACGTACCTTTGTCCAAATAGTCAGGGCCCATTTTCGAAATTTCAGTAGAGTTTGGCATGCAGTTGTTCTTACAAAATTTGGGTACGCTGAGTCCAAATCTGCCCCATGCCAAGCTCTATTTTGTCTTTTTCCTTCTCAAAATTAAAAAAAAATGGCCGCCAAAATTAGTGAAAATGTCACAACTTTACATCACGGCTTGGCTTACAATGAACATAAAAACATCATTTCGGTGTATTAAAACCCACCTGAGCAACATACTTAAACTCCCCTGAATTTCACCTTGTGCGTTTGCCGCTGTAGGACAAAATCCAAAATGGCCGCCACTGCAAGGTAATGTGCTATAACTTTGCTTCCAAATAACGTATAGATGTGTTTTTGGTGTCTACATATAGGTTTCTCACACTCGGGAAACCAATTCAGAGCCGTGATAACATATATTATCAATATTTCACAAAGTTATGGGGGAAAAAACAAATGTTGCGCCAGGAAAACGACACATCGTAGGCCAGTGTAATAATAATGATTTATTTAATAAAGTCATTATTTCACATTTAGAAGCCGAGGGAAAACAAACGTAATATCCGGCATGTTGTAAAAATGTTTAGAGTATTGACAAAAAATATTTTATGATTGTTGATCACTGTCCGGCACTAGATAACCTGTCGCTCACCATATAACCGTTCTAGGCCTATTAGTATGTGACCTATGTGATATCCACCTGCATCGTGTTTTTACAGCACCGTGAGGAAGAAAGCTATATTTAAATGTGAGTTGGCCACGGGTGGCGCCCTCCTGCCCAAGCCCTGTACTAGGGTTAAGCAAAACATGAAGTTAATCCATCAAGGTGGTCTGCATAACCACGGCAATAATGACACACATACATGTTCCGTTCCTATTCAGACAAGAAGTCGTTTAAATTAAACAATTTATGATTCTAGTAACTAGGTATATTGTGCTGGTTGAAACTACCCGGTATGACTGGGCCGCCTAACTCACTGCGAGGCCCAGTCACACTGACCGCCATTTTGTTTCCACAGCCAGCTGTGTAAAAACGACACTCGCGCTGCCTACCGAAAAAATCGGATGCCATGAAATTGAGACGAATATTTCAAGTGCCTACGAAAACTAGGCCATTTTCAGCAGGCGTAAACTTTTGATCGTATTAGAACTATTACATTTAAAAATGGAGGTCACGGTGTCAGAGCCTTGCGATGTCATCAGGGTAGGTTGAAACGTGCACATCACATAAAAATTATGTTTCTCAATCGGATTGACAATTTACATAATCATGATAATAGTATCATCTTAATTTTTATATTTTTGATCAAAGTAGATACCGTGCAAAAGCCTGGTAATGCGCTGATAACACAGTTTTCAGACATAATTGAACGAATAAAGTCCCAACCATCGGCTCGGAGATCCACACAAAACCGTAATGTAGGCTACACATATTTCTACTCCCCTAACTTGAATGAGATAGATAATATCACCATCAATAATTTTGATAAAATACAGTTACACGATATCGGGAATCTGTAATTTGGTGCAGAAGTTATATATGTTTTGGGCGTATACGATTGATGGTTGAGGACACGCTGGGGTAATGTTGAAAATACTGACGATGAATTTATTTTATAAATATAGTATGAACATACACCATCTTCAGAAGATGTTAGTAACGAACCTAGTCTTGGCAACTGAATGCTATAGAGTGTCATGAACAAGTCACCAAAGATTATTGGGTACACTATTGCAACAAGATATGATGCAGAATATGTGGTAATTGGGGCAATAATACCGTTCGTAGCACGATCAGGATGTTTTTATGAAGATTAACATAAAATACAGAAACTTTCTAGATGTGGTCGTGATATGGTGGTATGTATGAGGAATCAGTAGGTTCTGGTCATGCATGCTTCTAATCAGATATAAGCTCTCACTCTCACATGATATACAATAACCCAACAGGTTTAGTTGTGTCTTGAAGTGGTATGGGAGCGACCACCCTAATTTGCAGGAAAAGGTATCAATGTTAAAGACAATAAGTCTTACCATATATAAAGTGATGAAATATTAATGATGGACGTGAATATATTTAGGTCCATAATAACTATATGTCTCCTCCAGATATAGTAGATTAATTATCATTCATACAGAGTATTTATTACTTATATATTATATTCTTTAGTAATAAACATTGATCATCTAATAATCTATGCAAGACACATGTATCCTACATCAAAAACATTTCCATGCACACTGCCATGTTATCTCAGATGAATATATAACAGATAAAGTACAGAATCAGGGAGGAGGGCAATACAGTTTCAGTTCAATGTTCAAATTCACCACTTTTGGTAAAGAACAATGCCATTCAACTATTCAATGAACACTGGTATTTAAGTGTGAACAATACTCAGGTACATGATAAGACGTTAAATGCTATTACGGCAATCAAACTGTCAGATACTGACAATGTGGTAGCCGTAGGAACTGATGTAAACTTGCTCTTTCCGATTTCAAAACGTTCTCATCATAGCAATGCCTAGCTGTGTAAACCTAGAAATGGTGATATTTATCGTACCATTCAACCGTCTCCATGGCTTCCACAACACCAGCACATCAATTCTAAAAGGAAGACATTTAAATTAATTCATAAACACCCAGAACTAGAACTTAAGCCAATTGAAGTATTTCAATGTATCCTCTTCGTCAATAACCCCTGCCACAAAAAGTGGATATTGTTTCCGTTGTATTTTAGGCCTGTTTAGCGATAAATACAGCTCTGGCCAGATAACAATATTATAAACATCAATGAGATTGTGGTTGGAGCTTCATTGATGGACAACTGCAACTTGTTCTCGTGTAAAAGCTTCCTGCTCAACCTGAATAACTATCACATTTAGTTTGATTAAGTGTGAATTAGGACCACGAGAAAATAGCCAATGGCGTCCTATCAAGGAGTCGCTACATCAATTCCGAAGCTGCACACATATATGATCAATATATTGATGAGGGTGACTATTCTCTCATTATTATTATGCAAGATGATGGCATTCATGCAGATTTGAGATATACACTGCAAGCCTATGTAGCTACAGTAATGAAAGTAACACATGCTACTTTTGTGAAATTTCCTCATAGTTAATGTGTTGTTTTTGAATAATCATATTTTTTGTATTCCCCGTAACTACATGTAAAATGGAAGTTGAGTTTATTATACCGTGTAATTTTTTTGTATCAGAAAACTATTTAAGCGCAAAAAATAACTTCCTACGGCATTTAGAAAAATGGTTATTGTATTGCTGTATAATTGGCGGCCATCTTGGATTTTTCCCTGAAACTACATGTAATATAAACGTTCCAGGAGGTTATTACTGTATTGTACTAGATTTATTGGTATTAAAAACCTATATTTAGCCACCAAAAACAACTTTCTATGACTTTTAGAAAAACGTTATAGTACTTCCTGTATTATGGGCGGCCATCTTGGATTTCTTGCGTGACAGGTGACCAGGTCTTAGAACATGAAATTCCTCAAAACAAAAATGTTATTTTGAACACGAAAGTCAAGTTTGTATGTCCGCTGTGCACTCATACATGAACTATAATCATGATATTTGAGACTTTATCTGCTATTTTGGCGGCCATTTTGTTTTGCAATTTTGAAAGGGAAAAACTAAAAATAGAGCTTGGCATGGGGCAGATTTGGAATCAGCATATCCGAATTGTGTGAAAACAACTGCATGACAAATTCTATTAAGAAATGCCTTACAAACTTTAAGAATGCCTCTTTTTGAAAAATGGACCCTGACTAAAACTATTTAGTCAGGGCCCATTTTTCAAAAAGAGGCATTCTTAAAGTTTGTAAGGCTTTTCTTAGTAGAATTTGTCATGTAGTTGTTTTCACACAATTCGGATATGCTGATTCCAAATCTGCCCCATGCCAAGCTGTATTTTTAGTTTTTCCCTTTCAAAATTGCAAAACAAAATGGCCGCCAAAATAGCAGATAAAGTCTCAATTATCATGATTATACATCACGTCTGGGTGCACATCGGACACACAAACTTGACTTTCGAGTTCAAAATAACATTTTTGTTTTGAGGAATTTCATGTTCTAAGACATGGTCAACTATCACGCAAAAAAATCCAAGATGGCCGCCAATAATACAGAAAGTACCATAACGTTTTTCTAAAAGTCATAGACAGTTGTTTTGGGTGGCTAAATATAAGTTTTTAATACCAATAAATATAGTACAATACAGTAATAACTTTTATATTACATGTAGTTTCACGGAAAAATCCAAGATGGCCGCCAATTATACAGCAAATACTATAACCATTTTTCTAAATGTCGTAGGAAGTTATTTTTGGCGCTTAATTGGTTTTCTGATACAAAAAATTACACAGCATCAAAAAACTCAACTTCCATGTTACATGTAGTTACGGGGAATGCAAAAAATATGATTATTTAAAAACAACACATTAACTGTGAGGAAATTGCACAGAAATAGCATGTGTTACTTTCATCACTGTAGCTACATAGGCTTGCTGTGTATATCTCAGATTTGAATGAATGCCATCATCTTGCATAATGATAATGCTAGAATAGTCACCCTCATCAATATATTGATCATATATTTGTGCAGCTTCGGAATTGATGTAGCGACTCCTTGATAGGACGCCATTGGCTACTTTCTCGTGGTCCTAATTCACACTTAATCAAACTAAATGTGATAGTTCTTCAAGTTGAGAAGGAAGCTTTTACACGAGAACTAGTGCAGTTGTCCATCAATGAAGCTCCAACCACAGTTGCATAGATGTTTATAATATTGTTATCTGGCCAGAACTGTATGTATTGTTAAACAGGCCTAAGATACAACGGAAACAATATATCCACTTTTTGTGCCAGGGGTTATAGACGAAGAGGATACATTCAAATACTCCAAATGGCTTAAGTTCTAGTTCTGGATGTTTATGAATTAATTTAAATGTCTTTCTTTTAGAATTGATGTGCTGGTGGAAGCCATTGAGACGGTTGAATGGTACGGTAAATATCAGTTCTAGGTTTACATAGCTAGGCATTGCGATAATGAGAACGTTTCGAAAGCAGAATGAGGAAGTTTACATCAGTTCATACGACTACCACATTGTCAGTATCTGACAGTTTGATTGCCGTAATAACATTTACCGTCCCATCATGTACCTCAGTATTTTTCACACTTAAATACCAGTGCTCATTGAATAGTTGAATGTCATTGTTCTTTACCAAAAGTGGTGAATTTGAACATTGAACTGAAACTGTATTGCCCAGCTCCTCCCTTATTATGTACTTTATATGTTATATTTTCATCTGAGATAACATCGCAGTGTGCATGGAAATGTTTTTGATGTAGGATACATGTGTCTTGCATAGATGATCAATGTTTATTACAAAAGAATATAATAGATAAGTAATAAATGAATGATAATTACCCTTTCAAGCCTGAGTTTACCATTGTAATCTTCACCTACTACAAGCCGCGAATTGCTGTCGGCTTGCAGTGGATGAAGGTGATTTGAAGTTGGTGAAAAATTAAAGAAAATTGCCATGCATTGGTAAACCAGTTTCATGGAATTTTTAATTCTAAAACCCCTATTTGTCATGGTTGTAGGAAAATTAAGTCCGTTTTCAGGGATGTAAGATGATGTTTCAATGCATCGTTAGGGCCTAAAGGGTTAATCTACTATGTCTGGAGGAGACATAGGCCTATAGTTATTAGGGACCTAAATATATTCACGTCCATCATATGATTTCATCACTTTATATATGGTAAGACTTATTGTCTATAACATTGATACCCCTCTTCCTGCAAAATAGGGTGGTCGCTCCCACAACACTTCAAGACACAACTGAACCTGTTGGGTTATTGTATATTATGTGAGAGTGAGAGTTTATATCTGATTAGAAGCATGCATGACCAGAACCTACTGATCCCTCATACATTCTACCATATCGGGCGGGGGCCCTAGGGTAGTGGTTAGCACCGCTGCCTTTCACGTTAGAGTTCGGGGTTCGGTTCCAGGTCTCGGCGGTTTGAAAGAAACAAAAAATGTTTCTTCCCCATCCACGTGTGAAACTCAGTATTGTGGGGAGCCTCTGTGACCGAGAGGTACCGTACTTGACCTCAGACTGCCAGGGCTCGAATTTCGAATCCTGTGTCTGGAGAACAGTGTCATCTCATTCATCTCACCATCCTCAGGAGGTTCTCCTGACCCATTTTAGCCTATATGTGCACAAAGGTGACCTAAAGCCCGATTCATTTCATTTTTTCCCAGCATATATCACGACAACATCTAGAAAGTTTCTGTATTGTATGTTAATCTTCATAAAAACATCTTGATCGTGCTACGAACGGTATCATTGCCCCACTTACCACATATTCTGCATCATATCTTGTTGCAATAGTGTACCCAATAATCTTTGGTGACTTGTTCATGACACTCTATAACATTTAGTTGCCAAGACTAGGTTAGTTACTAACGTCTTCTGAAGATGGTGTATGTTCATACTATATTTACAAAATAAATTCATCGTCAGTATTTTCAACATTACCCTAGCGTGTCCTCAGCCATCAATCTTATATGCCCAAAACATATATAAGTCAACTTCTGCACCCAATTACAGATTCCCGATATCGTGTAACGTATTTTATCATAGTTATTGATGGTGATATCATTCAATATTTGATGGTGATCTCATTTAAGTTAGGGGAGTAGAAATATGTGTAGCCTACATCACGGCTTTGTGTGGATCTCGGAGCCGATAGCTGGGACTATTCGTCCAATTATGTCTGAAAACTGTGTTATCAGCGCAAAACCAGGCTTTTGTACGGTATCTATTCTGATCAAAAATATAAAAATTAGGATGATACTATTATCATGATTATGTAAATTGTCAATAGCCGATTGAGAAACATAATTTTTATGTGATGTGCACGTTTTAACCAGCACAATATACCTAGTTACTAGAATCATAAATTGTTAAATTTAAACGACTTCTTGTCTCAATAGGAATGGAACATGTATGTGTGTCATTATTACCATGGTTATGTGTCCACCTTGATGGATTAACTTCATGTTTTGCTTAACCCTAGTACAGGGCTTGGGCAGGAGGGTGCCACCCGTGGCCAACGCACATTTAAATTATTGCTTTCTTCCTTACGGTACTGTAAAAACACGATGCAGCTGGATATCACAAAGGCCACATATTAATACGCCTAGAACGGATATATGGTGAGCGACAGGTTATCTAGTGCTGGACAATGATCAGCAATCATAAAATATTTTTTGTCAATAGTCTAAACATTTTTACAACATGCCGGATATTACGTTTGTTTCCCTCGGGTTCTAAATGTGAAATAATGACTTTATTAAATAAATCATTATTATTACACTGGACTACAATCAGGGTTAGGGTTGGGGTTTTTCCTGGCGCAACATTTGTTTTTTTCCCCATAACTTTGATGAAATATTGATAATAGATGTTATCACGGCTCTGGATTGGTTTCCCGGTGTGAGAAACCTATATGTAGACACCAAAAACACATCTCTACGTTATTTGGTAGCAAAGTTATGGCACATTGCCTTGGAGTGGCGGCCATTTTGGATTTTGTCCTCTAGCGGCAAACGCACAAAGTGAAATTTCGGGGACTTCAAGTATGTTGCTCAGGTGGGTTTTATTACACCGAAATAATGTTTTATGTTCATTGTAAGCCAAGCCGTGATGTAAAGTTTTGACATTTTTACTAATTTTGGCGGCCATTTTGTTTTTGAATTTTGAGTAGGAAAAACACAAAATATAGCTTGGCATGGGGCAGATTTGGAATCAGCGTTTCCAAATTGTGTAAGAACAACTGCATGCCAAATTCTACTAAAAAATGCCTTACCAAGTCAGAAATTTCGAAAATGGGCCCTGACTAATTGTTTTTCAAGTGAATACCTTATTTTTATTATTCTACTGATGTTTTTTGCGCATCTATTTCTCACTCAGTTTTGACGTAAGCGACTTGAAATTTAAACACGGTGGTCTTTGGGTAGTCAGGTAGGGTGCTATATCTTTTCTAAGCGATTCGACCAATAGCGTGTCTGTACGGCGGGGTTAAGGGTCACAAAAACCCTACTGACAATACATTACAAAAACTTTAAACTGTCATATCTCGAAAACGGTGCGTCTGAGACGAAAAAGGAGCGGAGCCATGCCACATAGCCCAATTACTGTTAGCATTCTATTCATATACACCATTTATCACTTACTATCAAGAAAATTTTGGGCATAGGTTCCCCCCCTTTTTGTAAAAAGTAATATATATGAAGTCCAGTCGGGGGTTCCCATTTCAAAAAAATAATGCATGGTCTACAATAAGCAGCCCCTCTAACATGAAATTTAAATTTCAGAATTTTTTTTTTCAAGTAAAAATTTGATTTTACCACAACTGGACTTATCAAACTACTTATATGCTGTGTTATTGCTGTAAAACGTGACCCCAGCCACTTTTCTTTGCGCCTCACCTAATCCCATGAAAGGTCAGTCCTGTGTCAACACAGGGCTGAGGGCCGGCCCGACGGACGACCTTCTACGATGTTACAGACAGCCAATAACACAGTATATTTTCAATTTTAAAATATAACTTACTCATTAATTACAAATCACTTAGGAGGTTCACCTTCACCAGCAGTAGATATGAAAAACAACTTGATTTTATTCAAAGTTTTCATATATATTTTTTTATTATTGAATCATTCACACACCATGCAGTCATGCGACAAAATCAAAATCAATAACAAGGTTTTTTTTTTATTGTCATTTTATTACTCATATTGTAGTGTATCATCATTTTCTTGGGCACTGCTGTATCAAACATGTGCATCTTTGGTCGTTGTTTTTAGGCTTCTGACTGAGACAACTTTTTTCAATTTTCATCCAAGATTAGGCCTACATTCAATTACAAGCTATTGTTCACCAGAAATCGACATACTCCAATTTAAAATGTATTTGCATACATAAGAGTACAATTAACAGTATGATGCTCCACTAAGATCTATTCATTTTTTTATTCACTTATATTTCGGGACTTGCTGATATATACTTCACTATTTTTTTGATCTATGCTAATCACATGGCATTATAAAAGTGTTGTGGAATTGTTCTTTATTACTTTAACTAGGTAGGGCATATCTCCTCAGAGTCATGCCAAGGTAACCTCAAGGTCATTTCAAGGTCACATTTGCAAAAAAGTAGACTTTTTGTCATTTATTAGACATTAAAAATGACTTTTATGATAACATTATTGCGATACCCTTGTAAATGGGCAAAGTTAGAATTCTAACATTCGCTCAATTGCTGGAGAATGGCCATTTCATATTAGAGGCCAAGTCTTAGAATTGATGTAGGGCCTACTAAGAATAGACTTAATGTCTCTGCCAACTAGCCTACTTACTTTGTAAATATCAAGTAAAAGTTTGATTATTCACTATTTTTATATTCTTAGATCCCGCTAGACTCTAGGCCTACTGATGCTATTGTGTTCAGGGAGGTAAAAATATTCATTTCTGTCAATTGTTTAGTGATACCTTGAAGATGCCAGTGGCAGAGCCAGAATATTAGGATTATGGTGGGTGGCAGTAAGAGAAAATATAAGAATTTAGGTCGCAACACAAATGCGCAAAATAAAAGTTTAAAAGACGAAGTTAGTGCAGTTACCTCTAACAAAAAACAGTGCAGATTGAAAACAGTAGTAGATACTGACTATAATAAACATAATGCACTATTACCACATTTTTTAGTGAAGAGCAAAATACGCTACCAAGATACGTTACCAGAATACGTTACAAAAGAAAACGTATTTTGTGTAACGTATTCTGTATTTATTTTTATTTTTGCACAATTGTAAAGCTGGGTTCAGTGGCCAGGCTAAATTTTCACTTGCTGCGTGAAGACATACCTAGTGAGTAACTAAAGGGCCATTTGTTGTTAAGTGTGCATATCACTATATCTTCAGAGTTTATGTAACGTATTCTGTTTTCTTAAAAAATAAATAGCGCCTGCTTGTTTCTATTGATTATTGCAAAAGTAGCACTGTTAATATATCATAATTTGCTTATGTCTTCTTACATACTTACGTTAGACTACATATTCATCACACAGCAAGGAAATTTAGTTGATCTTAGAATTTTTGGCAGATAAAAACAACTAACTAATTCAAATGTAACGTATTCTGTTATTTTGTGGCGACATGAACATAAAGTCAATTTTCCAAGGAACAACATACTACTTTTGAGAATTCTCTTTTTTAATACAATCACTACTTTATGTTCGTCAAATTCAAACAATTAATCTTCCAAAAACTGCATCCACTCATGAACAGTGACCTGTCTAAGACAAAAATTTAAGCTGGCGACATGCCAAAAATGACATTTTTATGGCATTCCAGAGGTCAAAAGCACATTTTTTCTTGTCTAGGCTATGGATAACTATACATTTCCTGAAAGCTCTATGCATGAATTATATGATAAACCACTACAAACGAGAACACTGCTGGGGTCACATGATTCTTGAAGTCGCGGGCTTTGCCCATATATGTTTGATTGAACTTTAGCATTTGCTCGATTCCTGGGCACTGTCCATTTCATATTAGACTTAGAGGGCAGGCAAGCCTTAGATGAGGGATTCTATAATTTTAGGCACCAGTGATGATATTTTCCTTGATATATGAGATTGTCTGAATATTGTCAAAAATTTAAACACATGTCAACTTAGCTTTGTTTATTAACATAGCGTTGTCAGCAGCGCTTAATTTAACTTTTAAATGCTTATTTTTATCAATTTCAATTTTTCTTACCGTAATGAAGAGACTAATTTACCGTTATGGAGAGACCAATTTATGTTACGGCGTAATCTTCAAACTTAAATTTCTCAGTGACCCTTCTACAAAAGTATACCATATTTAACAAGTAGTTAAACATGGCTATTATAATGTTGATCACTTAATTTAGAAAGAATCACTTTATGACAATAACCCTTAAATAATGAAATAAGAATTACTCTCCGTTACGATTATTGTCGTTATGGAGAATAATAATAACGAACATTGTCTTTCCATAACGACAATTATTCCTGTTATGGAGTGACAATAAACAAATACTAAATATCGATGCTAACACAAATTAAAAAACAAAAAGAAAAGTTACTATTTCAACAAGTGTGACTTGTCGGTTAAAATACCAAATTCATAAAGGTTTATAGCTATTTTTAAATGAGTAAAAGGGTAATATGTGACTACTTTTTCTCTCCATAACGTTTTTATTTTTGTTATGGAGAGACAGAAAATACGCGTTATGGAGAGACGTTTTTTTTACTAAATTGTGCATAGCATCTATGTATTATGTTATACTATGATTATTTTTTTCGAATGAGGTTGTAGTAGGCTTGGAGGTTGTAGGGTGCTTAAAAGTTTAATTGCAGTATTTATGTGTAAAAAATCCCGTTATGGAGAGACGTTGAATTGAAATACTCACCCAAAGACTTGCACAAACCTTACATTATCTCTAAACAAAAACACATTTATTATACTTTTTTTTCATGATTCCCTGCACGAAGATCTCGCGCAACTCTTTGGCATCAGACAAGTGATATTTTGGTCAGAAAAAGTATAGAAATTAGCTGAAAACTATAAGCGTTACGGAGAGTCGCTACAACGTGGGACAGACATAAATTGCATAAAAAGTGGTAAAATAATAAAATTATTTTCAAAAACTTGTATATAATCTTATGGATAGTGTTGTGCACCAACATCATATCAGAAACAAATAAAATGTATAATACAGGAAGTCCAGAATAAATCGCCTGTTTATGTGGGATTTAGAATGTGGGACAAAGCTTTTTGGCTAAAATTAGCTAAATTTACATAATATTTCTTTCAAAAAACACATTTATGTTAGAATTTTTTTATTTGTAATATTGTTATTTTGTAAAATAAAGGTCATTCATTGCATTTATGTAATCAAATTAAATCAAAATATTCAATAATAAATATTACAAGGTGCGGACAGTGCTGGTGCTAAAAATTATAGAATCCCTCAGATGTGACCATCTAAATGAATTTCCACGTTTTTGATCGGGCGCAATCTGTTCTGGCCTTTGACTTCACTTGTTAAGAATAGACTTAAAAACACATGAGACATAGACTACTTATGTGTGATACCTTGAAGAAAATAGCCTGAAGCCAGTGTCATGCCCATAGTGGACGATAATACAAGAAAATCAAAGATCGCACGAAATAGTCTAACATTATTTCTAACAATAATATGAAATGTATTAATGTCTAGACTAATCAGTGTCGCACTTTTTAATGAAATTAAAAAAGTATCAGCCTAAAACAAGCCAATACACTTATAATTTAATGTGAGCTTCTTCTTTTTCATTCATTCATTGTTGGGCTTGCTTCAGGCCTCCCCCCTTCTTTCCATTAGTAGTAGGGTAGTAGGCCTAGGCCCCTATCTGAAGTCTTCCAACTTCCCCTGTAGTCTTCCAACTTCCCATGTTCTTATACCTCTTTTTTCCAGTGATGGTAGACTTCCAATTTTCCGACTCAGCCGCTCCATGCATATCATATTTTAATTATTTATTTTTTGCTTAAAATATGAGATAATAATAATAATAATAATTATAATAACTAGTCTAGCAGGAACTACCACTAAAGTGCTAGTCAGTTTGGACGGAGACATTGTTTCTGAAGTAGCTAAAACCAACATGATTTTCAAGAAAGATAAGAAAGGTAAAACACAGAGAAAGAGAAAGTGATAGAGAGAGAGAGAAAGTGATAGAGAAAGATACTGTCTCTGCCTCTGTCTCCCTGTCTTTGCCTCTATCTCTGTCTCTGTCTCTGTCTCTGCCTCTGTTTCTGTGTCTCTCTGTATATGTCCCTGTCTCTGTCCCTCTCCCTGTCTCCTTTTCTCTGTCTCTCTGTATCTATCCGTGTCTCTGGCCCTGGCCCTGTCTCTCTATCCCTGTCTCTGCCTCTGTCTCTATGTCTCTGTCCCTCTCACTGTCTCTGCCTCGGTCGCTCTGTCCCTGTCTCTCTGCCACTGTCTCTTTGTCTCTGTTTCTGTCTCTCTGCCTTTCTGGACTGGGAGTTCATGCAAACAGTATAGGCCTAGTAGCCGAGCAAATACAATACGTTAAATCAATGTTGGTTTAACCCTTAAAGCGCTCAATTATTTTTGTAAAAAACACTGAGACCAAAGGGTTTTTTCAATTGGAAATCATCATAAATGTCTTGGTTAGCTCTTTCTGATTCATTTGAAAACCTATGTTATGGGTCTACGGCCATTATACATATTTTAATTCTTTCAGTGCGGGGACCGTCTTTGTACGTCAGAATCTGACGTATACAGTCGTCAGATTCTGACGTAAAGACGCTTCCCGTTAAAGGGTTAACGTTGGTCCAACGTCGTGGACGGTTGACCAACGGTAAATCAACATTAATTCAAAGTCTTATATCTGCTGGGAGGCCCTTTTAAACTAATTGGTTCATGTTTGTTTAACGCACTCATCAATATGAAAAACACAAAACAATTAAAAACATGTCAACTCTTTTATTCATAAATCTTCATATTGAATTATCCACACACTGGAATTTGTGTCCCGATACAAACCACAAAGTTCTACAATTCGGTGAATACAAATATTGTGTCTCGATTCAGCAAACCACAAAGTTCTACAATTCGGTGAATACAAATATTATATAGGCGTAAGCATGATAAATGGCCCATTATTTCGGAATGAGATAGGCCTACGTCCCAAATAAAGATACTTTTTCTCATGAAATATATGGTGTTCAAATTATAAAATTAAACTCAGCTTAACCATTGTCCCGATGAATTAGCTGTCGTTTAATTTCATTCATTTAAAGCTGGGCATCTAACTGCAATTTTCAGCTTAAAATCGCGAAAAATACGCTCTACATTAATTGTTTGATTAACTCAACATTTACACAAAATACGTTATCAATTTCAGTGGCTTAAATCAGGTTGGAAACTTGCTTGAGATCATATGTAATAACGACTTACGGGCCTGACAGGTGAAACCTAAAATTGTAGATATACGGGCGTAGCAGGACAAGGGTTAAACATGAAAATTCATGATCAGTATTTTTAGAATTATTCATTACACTCTGGTATTTAATAACAAATAACCTCGATTTCTGTGAACAATTCCAAGCTGAATGCTGTCATTCTAAACATTTTATACTGTAATTTATATAGAGATTGGTAAAATAAGACACAAATTATTTAGTTACTATTAGTGGATTTTTTTCAGTTTAGGCACAAATAAATATTATCATTACCAACATAACTCAGATTATACACAGCTGTCCCTATCTTTCAATGTAAGACGTTTCGCTTAAGCAAATGTCGATGGTGACGTGCTTTACAAAGACAACCTTTATTCATGTTTTCGTGAATACTATTTCCCTAAATAATTTGGAATCACAATTAGGAATATGGCAGGTTAATAGTAACCTCCTCCCTCAACAAAATATACATAGTCTACATGTTCTTCACAATTATCAAACATTAGTTAGTTTTAGTCATCAGAGTCCTGATCGATTCATTACATTTTCAGGGATTACCCCATTTTCAGTCACTTCAACTTCAAGTTTTAAAAAAATGTCTGGAATTTGTAAAAGTCGCAACTTATGTCAGTAGCATAATTTGTGACACATTTCTCATATAAAAACTGGATTTCTATGTACTAATATAAATACTGTAGTCGGCATTAGTGCTCCAGCAGTTAAATAGAAAATACTTCACTAGTGATCACTTCTGAGTACAACTACTATCTCATTATATGCTCATTTGTTCTTAGCTACTACTTTCCTAGAATAAATAGATGACGATCAACTGAACACTGGGTGGTGTTAATTTTTTATGACAGGTGGGGCTGCTGTCCGTAGCTGGAACTCGTCACGTGACAGGATGGTGCTTGAGAATGGCGTGATCCTCGCGCTGCCTGATCTCTCCTGTCTGGACAGCTCCAACAGCACGGCAAGCTGGAACAACAACAGTCTAGATGAGAAAGCCAGCCACACAACTCAAACAAGACTACATAAGTCCAGGAGCTCCCGCTCCGAATTAGAATTTGATTTAAGCAATTTTGTATAGGGTTATTAATGTAGTCCTAGTCTAGGTCAAAAATCAAGACGCAAGACAACTAGGTCTAAGAAGCCCAGTCTAAGAGTAAGATAAGAACTAGACAGTCTGTCAGAGATTGCAAACCTCCATTGAAATTAATGATCCTAATCAGTATCCCAGTAATGGTCTACCTATCTGGCATGGTTTACCCGATATCAGGCCAATCGAGTTAACTAATAGCTGATTTACGGTCATTTTGAATTCGATATAAATTAGTTAAAAACTTAGGGTGCATCCTCCCCCGAAACCTCAATTTTTGTTTTATAGTAATGGACTAACATCTAACACAGTTTGCAAAATATTGGGCATGTGAAAGTAAATAATGGCCGATAGGGGGGCATTTTGAATTTGAACGAGTCAGAATTTTTCAAGATGCATCCTCAGCTGAAATCTCACATTTCATTCTATAGTAATCGTCTAGCTATCTAGCACGGTTTACCAAATATCGGCCATGTGAAAGTGAATGATGGCCTAAAGGCGGCCATTTTGAATTTGATCAAGTCAAAATTTTCCAAGATGCATCCTCAGCTGAAATATCACATTTCATTCTATAGTAATGGTCTAGCCATCTAGCACGGTTTACCAAATATCGCCCATGTGAAAGTGAATAATGGCCGATAGGAGGCCATTTTGAATTTGATCAAGTCAAAATTTTTCAAGATGCATCCTCTCCTGAAATCTCACATTTTGTTTTATAGTAATGGTCTAGCCATCTAGTACGGTTACTAAAAACCGGCTATGTGAAAGTGAATAATGGCCGATAGGCGGCCATTTTGAATTTGATCGAGTCAATTTTTTTCAAGATGCATCCTCTCTTGTAATCTCACATTTTGTTTTATAGTAATGGTCCAGCTATCTAACACGGTTTACCAAATATCAGCAATGTGCAAGTAAATAGTGGCCGATAGGCGGCCATTTTGAATTCGATTGAGTCGAAAGTTTTTAAAAGGCATCCTCTCTCGAAACGTCACATTTTGTTTTATAGTAATGGTCTAGCTATCTAGCACGGCTTACCTGATATCAGGCCTATCGAGGTAAATAATGCTGATTGTCGGCCATTTTGAATTCGTAAGTTAAAAATTTTCAGGGTGCATCCTCCCCCGAAAACTCACACTTTGTTTTATAGTAATCAGGTAATGGTCTAGCCATCTAGCATCCAAATAACGGCCATGTGAAAGTGAATAATGGCCGATAAGCGGCCATTTTGAATTTTATCGAGTCAAATTTTTCCAAGATGCATCCTCTCCTGAAATCACACGTTTTGTTTTATAGTAATGGTCTAGCCATCTAGCACGGTTTACCAAATAACAGTCATGTGAAAGTGAATAATGGCTGATTGGCGGCCATTTTGAACTTTGACAAAATGATTTTTTTCAAAATACATCCTCTCCTGAAGCCTTACAATTTGTTTTATAGTAATGGCGGTTTTCATGATATTCCGCAAAATCTTTCAGTCGGATTTACCGATGTTATAAATTAGGTCAAAGTGCTGGGTCAACTTCAAGGTCAAGGTCCAAAAACCTGAAAAGGCACAACTAGGGACCTTAGAGAACATGTATGTGCAATATGACTGTCATCGGCCCAGTACTTTTCGAGATCTGCTCCGGAAACGAAGTGCGCGTCAAAACGTCTAAATAGGTCATAGTTCTGAACCAGAAGTAGGTCAAAGTTCAAATACCCCAAAAGGCACAACTAGACCCCCTAGGGGTGTTGTGTGTAAAATTTGAAGACAATCGGACAAGTACTTTCAGAGATATGCTCCGGAAACGAATTGTTTACGGACGGCCCAACGGCCCAACGGCCCAACGCCGTAACATCATCATTTTCTCCTCTGCAACCTTGCGTATTGAATTCAGATTACAAATATTTTAACCCGTCCATTAGCCACCTGGAAGTAGCCCACATACCAAAAATTGTTATCCTAGCTTATTTTCTCACAAAGTTATAGGCAAAAGAAGAGGCCAAAAAAAAACGGAGGTAGAATCCATAGCTCCCTTCGCTCACCTACGGTGACGGCGGGAGCTAACAATACAGCAATATGGAACAACAACAACCTAGATGATACAGACAGGTAAAGGTGTCATCCGATGAAGAGTCGTGGTGTCACAACTCCAACAACACAGCAAGCCGAAACAACAACAACAACCTAGATGACACAGACAGGTAAAGGTGTCATCCGATGAAGAGTCGTGGTGTCACAACTCTAATAACACAGCAAAATGGAACAACAAAAGCTAAAACAAGGGCACACTCGACAATAGCTCGCCGCCATTTAACTTGTAAAATTAATGACGTAAACTGGGATAAATCGGCCATTTTTATTTCCCCCCAGCCATTTTTGAACTTGTCCGAGAACTGGCTAGTATCAACAACAGAACAAATATGAGCAGAATACAATCATGTACAACTTTTAAAGTTATCGCGCCAACAAGGAAATGTTAACGCCGACGGTGAAGAGGTCGCCGACGCCGAACTATAGTTACAACTGACAATCATGATGTGAAGGTGACACGTCAGATAAATACACCTGAGATAAGAAATATTCCAGCTGACACGAGAGGTTCACCCTGTGTTGGTTTAATATTGGACCAGCGTCGCAGACTGTGGACAAACATTATACCAACATTGGGTCAGCGTCTAGAGTCAGCTGTGAAAGAAAGCAGTGGGGTTTCCTCGTTAATTATAATATTATATACTATATATACAAGTATCGTGTTTTTCAAGTAAATAAGACCAGAGAAAATTAGAAAACAACACCCTTATAAATAATTCCACTGAATACCAGAAATGCATTTCAGAGATGCATACAGAGACTTGTTTTCCGATGACATTCGATGATCAATGCATACATGATATGGTTGAATTCATAAGAGAGACCTGGCAGTCAAATCGGTCACTTGTTTCAGGGAGTGTCTGGTTTGAACAGACAGCACATCTCAATTACTGTGACAATCTCAATGTTTTCTCTTGTTCGAGAGATATGCTAATTTTATGTTTATTACATACATAAACAGCACACTCAAAATGGGCGTCAATAAACCCCATGTAATCAGTGTGCTTACCAGGGTTATTATATTATTTTGCAATATGTTGATCGAGATAGAGGGAACCTGACAATAAACTACATTGAACACATCAGAGATACACAGATCAGTATATTTTATATAATCCCACACTGACACTCCCGGGTCACGAAACATCATAAAACCCAGGCTATGTTCACAACTATGGGGCTTTAGATCGTGGCTTAGTTGAACTAAGAAATGGATAAATACTGGTTTAGATTAAATCATGACACCCTGTTTCAGTTTTGGGCAGGTGAACTAAACCAGTGCTACAAGCTCCACATTAGCTCTATCCCAGTTGCTATCCATGTTGCTATCTGAACATAGATGTGGGCATAGTTTTGTATTATTGCAACTGTAGACCTACATGTTTAAGGGTGTGAAAGATGTTCTGGGAGGATAGTGAAGGTGTGTATACAGTCAATATATCAAATTATGGACGTTCACAGTTGTCAGTCGGGTACATCGCAGAAAACCGTGACCCAACATGCCACGGAAAATCAGGATTGCTCAGGGGGACTGTTCACAACAGATAAAATGTATATATCCCTGCTAGTTTCATTTGTAGTGGCTCTTTGAGAAATAATATAAGTACACAATAATTTTTTTTTTTTAACTAAATAAACTGATGTTGCAATTATTCAGCAATTTAGATTGACAAAAATTTTTGTAATGAGCTTGGCAAAAATAAATTTAAAAAGACTCAAACCAAAAAGAACCATACAATCATACAATAATTATTTTATATTCGAAAACGAAATATATGATGTTGGTATGCCTACTGTATATCCGCATGTTCATCCATCCGTCCGTCGGCCTGCCAACTCACCCGTTCAGAGCAAAGGGGCCTATAGTTAGATATTCTAATATAATAAAAATCTGTTTTCTTGATGAAACACTCTAAATGTTTTGTCAAATCTGTATTTCTAAATACGCGATAAAAACTTCACAAAGGTTACATAGCCTGTTTCAATGTGGAAATCTTCAGCTCTTATTCAAGACCCTGATCGACTTTTGATGTCATTTAAAGCATGGTTTTCTTTTTTTTTGTCAGAAAATAACAATGAACACTGGCAAAATTCGCATTACCTAATAAATAAATTTGAGCATCTGTGGTAGTTTTAAATATTTGACGTCTATAGTATGAATAATAATAAAATGTATAATGGTCGTAGACCCATCACATAAATATTCAAATAAAGCAGAGACATTTATGATGATTTCAAATTGAAAAAAGTCTTTCGGTCTCGTGGTTTATATAAAAAACAATTCAGCGCCTTAATGGTTAAAATAAAAAGCCATTGATGGTGGAATAATAAGTGTGTAGGCCTGTATCGAATATTTACACTGGTCATAGTCTAGTTCACGCATGTCTGCTAAACCAGGTCCTGTCTGCTATACTTATCAGATTGCTTTGAAACAGACGACCCTCCCACCATTGTCTATCACCTGGTTTTGATGGATGTTTTTTCGCGACTTGTTGGGTCGCGCTTTTCCACTATATAAGAGTGATTGTGCGAATAGCAAATGAAGACGAAATAACAGTGAATATTGCTTTACGTCGCTTTCTACACATTGAGGACTATGCCTTACTCTTATTATGAATGACCCCTTTATAGTGCACAGTACCATAGACAGCACTGTACACTCCATCCCTTTGAACAGTTTGGAGCACTGTATATGCACAACCACGATGACAAATATCCGGCCCGACCGCGATTTGAACCTGGTACCTCCAGGTTACAAGCCCTGGTCGATACGAATGAGCCATCGGGGCCGACACGAAACAACAGTATGCCGTGTAACATAGACGCAAACATAAATGTACATAATTGTAAATCATGTCCAATCCGAAACTGTCACTGAGACAAGACAATTTCGTTTCGTTTACTTATTATTCAGTGTAAGATCTTCCAGGGGGAAGGGGGGAGGGCGTTCGCGTGACTCCCCCTTAATGTAGCCAAGTCCACATATTGGGACTTTTTTCGACCAGTAGGTTACACTAGTCTAATGGTGTCCTTTTATATTTTTTAAGTCTTGATGACCCTACCCTTTTTCCCCTGGATCCGCCCCTGGAGTTACATACATCACGTACATATAAATCATTATCTTGGTATTAAAGTTTCGTATCTGCTGAAGTGGCAGATACGACACTTTAATACCAAGATGATGAGGACATCTCACCCTTGACGGTGCTTTCTGTGCACGCCGTAGATTGTCCACTGCTTGCATCTGCTCTGAGGTCAGCAATAACGACTGTAACGTGATACCATAAACTGAGAAAGTGTTCATATCTCACTTTTCATATTTCTGTTACTTAAATATTCTTTACAATTTCACAATCAGCAGTTTTCTGGGTCTGTGATAAATATACAGCTATTTAGTATGAATAATAAATAATTATGTATTTATTATTACGTAATGTTGATGATTACATAGAGTAACTAAAACTTAAAAGAAGAGATTAGTGTCGCAAATTATGATTTCATGCGCTATGAAAATGTCCAGAATTATGATTTAGCTCACTATCAAAGTTGAAAAAAAATTCCCCATGATTTTTTTCTGTCCATTGTGCAACAACTCTGTCTTCCTGTGCCACATCAAAAAGTTTTTTTAACACAATTTATACAAAAACCTTTCATAGGCCTGCGGCACATTTATAAGCCGATCGTCCTGATTCTATATTGTCCACAGCATAAATTACTGCATTATTTTATGGGGTCACATGAATAAACATTTTTTTAAACTACAGAAAAGAGCAGTGCGAATCATATATAAAGAACTTCGCCTTTCTCTTACAGATCCAATATTCAAGGCTCTAAAGGATCTGCCATTTAACTGTCAACATAACACAATAAGTAAAATACAGGAGCCTTTTCTAGGACATGATTTTGCAAAAATATGTATATGAACGGCCAATTCTTTTAAGTATTACTATCGAGTATTATCCTTTTTTGACAACATACTGCGGCCTAACTTGTATTTGCGGTGGCCCTAAAATGCCACGGTAGTTAAAATTTATATCCATAGTTACCTTTTCAGGGCTATTCCGTGTGGGTGTTGAGGGAGCGATCGTGGCCCCTGAGTTGGAGGACAGGGACCTGAGAATACGGCTAGTGGAAGAGAGTCTGTTGCCGCGCTTGGCGCTGTTACACAGGTAGCACAGCCAGGTCTCTACGCCGTCCAGTAGGTGACGTGATCCGGTGGAGCGCAGACACGCTAGGTGGTAGCCGTGTCCGCATCTGTAAAAACACAAAGCTCACAGATTGATGCAAAGCAGTTGCCTGGGTAGGCCCAGGGCTCCACACATACCCCCGTTTTGATACAAAGTCGTGTGCCAAGTCATGACTAAACCGGGTACAAGTCATGACCAAACCGGGTACAAGTCATGACCAAACCGGGTACAAGTCATGACCAAACCGGGTACAAGTCATGACCAAACCGGGTACAAGTCATGACCAAACCGGGTACAAGTCATGACCAAACCGGGTACAAGTCATGACCAAACCAGGTACAAGTCATGACCAAACCAGGTACAAGTCATGACCAAGCCGGGTACAAGTCATGACCAAACCGGGTACAAGTCATGACCAAACCGGGCACAAGTCATGAGCAAACCAGGTACAAGTCATGACCAAACCAGGTACAAGTCATGACCAAACCGGGTACAAGTCATGACCAAACCGGGCACAAGTCATGACCAAACCAGGTACAAGTCATGACCAAACCAGGTACAAGTCATGACCAAACCGGGTACAAGTCATGACCAAACCAGGTACAAGTCATGACCAAACCAGGTACAAGTCATGACCAAACCAGGTACAAGTCATGACCGAACCAGGTACAAGTCATGACCAAACCAGGTACAAGTCATGACCAAACCGGCTACAAGTCATGACCAAACCAGGCACAAGTCATGACCAAGCCGGGTACAAGTCATGACCAAGCCGGGTACAAGTCATGACCAAACTGGGTACAAGTCATGACCGAAACAGGTACAAGTCATGACCAAACCGGGCACAAGTCATGACCAAAACGGGTACAAGTCATGATCAAACCGGGCACAAGTCATGACCAAACCAGGTACAAGTCATGACCAAACCGGGCACAAGTCATGACCAAACCAGGTACAAGTCATGACCAAACCGGGTACAAGTCATGACCAAACCGGGCACAAGTCATGACCAAACCAGGTACAAGTCATGACCAAACCGGGTACAAGTCATGACCAAACCGGGTACAAGTCATGACCAAAACAGGTACAAATCATGACCAAACTGGGTACAAGTCATGACCAAACTGGGCACAAGTCATGACCAAACCAGGTACGAGTCATGACCAAAACGGGTACAAGTCATGATCAAACCGGGCACAAGTCATGACCAAACCAGGTACAAGTCATGACCAAACCGGGCACAAGTCATGACCTAACCAGGTACAAGTCATGACCGAACCGGGTACAAGTCATGACCAAACCGGGTACAAGTCATGACCAAACCAGGTACAAGTCATGACCAAACCAGGTACAAGTCATGACCAAACCAGGTACAAGTCATGACCAAACCGGGCACAAGTCATGACCAAACTAGGTACAAGTCATGACCGAACCGGGTACAAGTCATGACCAAACCGGGCACAAGTCATGACCAAACCAGGTACAAGTCATGACCAAACCAGGTACAAGTCATGACCAAAACGGGTACAAGTCATGACCAAACCGGGTACAAGTCATGACCAAACCGGGTACAAGTCATGACCGAACCAGGTACAAGTCATGACCAAACCGGGTACAAGTCATGACCGAACCGGGTACAAGTCATGACCGAACCAGGTACAAGTCATGACCAAACCAGGTACAAGTCATGACCAAAACGGGTACAAGTCATGACCAAACAGGGCACAAGTCATGACCAAACCAGGTACAAGTCATGACCAAACCAGGTACAAGTCATGACCAAAACGGGTACAAGTCATGACCAAACAGGGCACAAGTCATGACCAAACCAGGTACAAGTCATGACCAAACCAGGTACAAGTCATGACCAAACCGGGTACAAGTCATGACCGAACCAGGTACAAGTCATGACCAAAACGGGTACAAGTCATGACCAAACCGGGTACAAGTCATGACCAAACCAGGTACAAGTCATGACTAAACGGGGTACAAGTCATGACCAAACCGGGCACAAGTCATGACTGAACCGGGTACAAGTCATGACCAAACCAGGTACAAGTCATGACCAAACCGGGTACAAGTCATGACCAAACCAGGTACAAGTCATGACCAAACCGGGTACAAGTCATGACCAAACCAGGTACAAGTCATGACCAAACCGGGTACAAGTCATGACCAAACCGGGCACAAGTCATGACCAAACCAGGTACAAGTCATGACCAAACCGGGTACAAGTCATGACCAAACCGGGCACAAGTCATGACCAAACCGGGTACAAGTCATGACCAAACCAGGTACAAGTCATGACCAAGCCGGGTACAAGTCATGACCAAACCAGGTACAAGTCATGACTAAACCGGGTACAAGTCATGACCAAACCGGGCACAAGTCATGACTGAACCGGGTACAAGTCATGACCAAACCAGGTACAAGTCATGACCAAACCGGGTACAAGTCATGACCAAACCAGGTACAAGTCATGACCAAACCGGGCACAAGTCATGACCAAACCAGGTACAAGTCATGACCAAACCGGGTACAAGTCATGACCAAACCAGGTACAAGTCATGACCGAACCAGGTACAAGTCATGAGCAAACCGGGTACAAGTCATGACCAAACCAGGTACAAGTCATGACCAAACCGGGTACAAGTCATGACCAAACCAGGTACAAGTCATGACCAAACCAGGTACAAGTCATGACCAAACCAGGTACAAGTCATGACCGAACCAGGTACAAGTCATGACCAAACCGGGTACAAGTCATGACCAAACCAGGTACAAGTCATGACCAAGCCGGGTACAAGTCATGACCAAACCAGGTACAAGTCATGACTAAACCGGGTACAAGTCATGACCAAACCGGGCACAAGTCATGACTGAACCGGGTACAAGTCATGACCAAACCAGGTACAAGTCATGACCAAACCGGGTACAAGTCATGACCAAACCAGGTACAAGTCATGACCAAACCGGGCACAAGTCATGACCAAACCAGGTACAAGTCATGACCAAACCGGGTACAAGTCATGACCAAACCAGGTACAAGTCATGACCGAACCAGGTACAAGTCATGAGCAAACCGGGTACAAGTCATGACCAAACCAGGTACAAGTCATGACCAAACCGGGTACAAGTCATGACCAAACTAGGTACAAGTCATGACCAAACCAGGTACAAGTCATGACCAAACCAGGTACAAGTCATGACCGAACCAGGTACAAGTCATGACCAAACCGGGTACAAGTCATGACCAAACCGGGTACAAGTCATGACCAAACCGGGCACAAGTCATGACCAAACCAGGTACAAGTCATGACCAAACCGGGTACAAGTCATGACCAAACCAGGTACAAGTCATGACCGAACCAGGTACAAGTCATGAGCAAACCGGGTACAAGTCATGACCAAACCAGGTACAAGTCATGACCAAACCGGGTACAAGTCATGACCAAACCGGGTACAAGTCATGACCAAACCGGGTACAAGTCATGACCAAACCAGGTACAAGTCATGACCAAACCAGGTACAAGTCATGACCAAACCAGGTACAAGTCATGACCAAACCGGGTACAAGTCATGACCAAACCAGGTACAAGTCATGACCAAGCCGGGTACAAGTCATGACCAAACCAGGTACAAGTCATGACCAAACCAGGTACAAGTCATGACCAAACCAGGTACATGTAATGACCAAACCGGGTACAAGTCATGACCAAACCAGGTACAAGTCATGACCAAACCGGGTACAAGTCATGACCAAACCGGGTACAAGTCATGACCAAAACGGGTACAAGTCATGACCAAACCGGGTACAAGTCATGACCAAACCGGGTAAAAGTCATGACCAAACCGGGCACAAGTCATGACCAAACCAGGTACAAGTCATGACCAAACCAGGTACAAGTCATGACCAAACCAGGTACAAGTCATGACCAAAACGGGTACAAGTCATGACCGAACCGGGCACAAGTCATGACCAAACCAGGTACAAGTCATGACCAAACCGGGTACAAGTCATGACCAAACCGGGTACAAGTCATGACCAAACCGGGCACAAGTCATGACCAAACCAGGGACAAATTTGTTCAGTATCGCATAGCAAAATTCTTCCCATTTGCTAATAAAATTTGTAATTGATTAGCAAAATATTTATACATGAAAGATACAAGGATGCCTATCCCAGCAAACACAAAACATGTGCATAGCATTTGTACAACGTTGGCTCAACGTCTTCTTGGACCAACATTGTACAAATGTTAGACACATGTTTTGTGTTCGCTGGGATAGCAGGTGAGTTGAAAATTGCTATGATTCATTAATTTTCAAACAATTTTTTTCCTGGGTACACAGAATAATGCACAGCCGTTTGCTGGACTCACAGCGTTGAATCAAAGTATTAGTTAATGATTATTATTTATTCAACGTCATGGTTGTGGTAGCCGCAAGCACACCTGCGTGCATACAGTAAAGAAACCAGGTGCAAATATTGAGGCATAACCTCCAAAAGCGTTAAACACGCTAGCCGTTTTTTTATCTGCTCTATTAGCAGGTCAAATAGGAGTTAGTGAGAATGAAATAAGTGCTTAAACATGAAGATTTGCAAATGTTTGGTTTCAAATTGAACAAATGCAAGCAATTTAAATTTTCACCCACATGCAGTTGCGCCTCGCGTCCCACAACTTCAAGTGGGAGAAAAATTAAATTATTTAATTTAGCGGTTTCAGGGTTATCAATCGACGTTGCATTAAATGATGTTGATTTATGATTGACACAACGTCATGTGGAAGTCGTGACCACCTATGAACATACCAAGCACACAGATTGATGTAGACAGAAACATCTATTTCACCAAATTACATGGTCAGGATAAACTCCAAGATCCAAATGTTATTTAATTTATTATCCTGTTGAATTAAATAATTTAAATTTTAACCCACTTTAAGTTGGATATCGCTACCGGGACTCACAACTTCAAGTGGCTAAAAATTACTCATATTTGACACAAAAATGACCAAGCATTCGCAAATCTTGATGTTCCAACACTTATTTCATTCTCAATAACTGTGATTTAATCGGCTAATAACACCGATTAAAAACGACTATATAGTCGTGATCAGCAGGCCACTGATAGAACATGTAGGTGGCTTATGACCAAACCAGGTACAAGTCATGACCAAACCGGGTAAAAGTCATGACCAAACCAGGTACAAGTCATGACCAAACCAGGTACAAGTCATGACCAAACCAGGTACAAGTCATGACCAAACCGGGTACAAGTGATGACCAAACCGGGTACAAGTCATGACCAAACCAGGTACAAGTCATGACCAAACCAGGTACAAGTCATGACCAAAACGGGTACAAGCCATGACCAAAACGGGTACAAGTCATGACCGAACCAGGCACAAGTCATGACTAAACCAGGTACAAGTCATGACCAAACCGGGTACAAGTCATGACCAAACCGGGTACAAGTCATGACCAAAACGGGTACAAGTCATGACCAAACCAGGGACAAATTTGTTCAGTATCGCATAGCAAAATTCTTCCCATTTGCTAATAAAATTTGTAATTGATTAGCAAAATATTTATACATGAAAGATACAAGGATGCCTATCCCAGCAAACACAAAACATGTGCATAGCATTTGTACAACGTTGGCTCAACGTCTTCTTGGACCAACATTGTACAAATGTTAGACACATGTTTTGTGTTTGCTGGGATAGCAGGTGAGTTGAAAATTGCTATGATTCATTAATTTTCAAACAATTTTTTTCCTGGGTACACAGAATAATGCACAGCCGTTTGCTGGACTCACAGCGTTAAATCAAAGTATTAGTTAATGATTATTATTTATTCAACGTCATGGTTGTGGTAGCCGCAAGCACACCTGCGTGCATACAGTAAAGAAACCAGGTGCAAATATTGAGGCATAACCTCCAAAAGCGTTAAACACGCTAGCCGTTTTTTTATCTGCTCTATTAGCAGGTCAAATAGGAGTTAGTGAGAATGAAATAAGTGTTTAAACATGAAGATTTGCAAATGTTTGGTTTCAAATTGAACAAATGCAAGCAATTTAAATTTTCACCCACATGCAGTTGCGCCTCGCGTCCCACAACTTCAAGTGGGAGAAAAATTAAATTATTTAATTTAGCGGTTTCAGGGTTATCAATCGACGTTGCATTAAATGATGTTGATTTATGATTGACACAACGTCATGTGGAAGTCGTGACCACCTATGAACATACCAAGCACACAGATTGATGTAGACAGAAACATCTATTTCACCAAATTACATGGTCAGGATAAACTCTAAGATCCAAATGTTATTTAATCTATTATCCTGTTGAATTAAATAATTTAAATTTTAACCCACTTTAAGTTGGATATCGCTACCGGGACTCACAACTTCAAGTGGCTAAAAATTACTCATATTTGACACCAAAATGACCAAGCATTCGCAAATCTTGATGTTCCAACACTTATTTCTTTCTCAATAACTGTGATTTAATCGGCTAATAACACCGATTAAAAACGACTATATAGTCGTGATCAGCAGGCCACTGATAGAACATGTAGGTGGCTTCTTTATACATTGTATATATATATAGGCATGGCAGAAATAAATTACAAAATGTACACGAATACAACAAACTTCAGTACAAAAAGTAGGCCTATACACAAATCTTACACTATTCTAGCGATGGTTGAACTACCATTTTTATTTGATTTGTAGGTAATTATGTTGAATCTGTGCGACATTAAAATTCATCCTTATAGAAGAATTTTTTCGATAGTTTCAAATACCAACAGAAAAACACACTGGAAAACTTACCTGAAGCAGATGACTTGAGAATCAGAGACAGCGCTGTAATTCTTTGCACAGAGGGAGCAGGCCTGAGTACGGGGCACTATGCCACGGCTAGCAGTCACCGTCAGGCTGGACAGATGCTGGTGTAGGTCGTGGTTTACTAACCGGTTACAAGTGTTCAGTAATGTCTGCAGAAAAGAGGACACCAGTATGACTTCTACAGATCAGGTAGTATACTACTCTACAAAGGTGCTTGTAAGAGTATCTGCTTACTTGAAAAGTGGGCAGATACTGCCTTTTTGCTTTGCACGGCAGTATAGCAGGATTCATATACTACAATTCATGTACTATAATACATTACGACATGATGTCATGTCATGTCATTTTGTTGCTTTGCAAATCAAAGTAGTGCAGCTACTTGTAGAGCTCACTGAAATCGATTTGATATGAAACTTATACTATATATTTATTGTCGAAATATTTTAATAAGAATCAAAAGTGATGAGAATTAAAATAGTATTAACTATAAAGGTGCTTCGACGCACATTTTCATTATTATGCCTGTGCTGTGGAACTTAATTGGCACGGATAGACAGATGGACGCATGGCCGGACGAACAGACGTACAATTCAATTTCATAATGCCTCCGGCAGCAGCCTTCACTGATACATTAGTGCACGACTATGCAGGGAGGGGCAGGCTTACGCACTGATATGTTTACTTTGGTTTGCAAAGAAAAGTCACCAGGTGCAGATGGTGGGAATTGACCAACCACAGACCAGGAAATGGTTAAAAATTAAGGGTAAAATTACCGGATGCTGTGAGCATTGACTGACAGCTGAACTCGAGGCGCCAAATCCGCAGACAGTGGTGCTCATTGGCGGGAAACTAACAACCTAACAACCTGAGCAGTGTCTGTAAGTTCGAGCGGGCGGCACTGGACGGGAAATGCAGCCTGGCGGAGGTATAAAATAAAAAAATTGATTCTATTTTACACACGCAATTCATTCATCTTTTGTTTCCTGTCAAAACGAAAGCTCACCTTCTCGTAGTTGTAGGTGTCCAGCATTCCCAGAACAAGTTCACGGATTTCGCCGAACCTGCCGCTACTGTAGGCAGAGTCCTGCATCACCTGTTGTAAGATGGCTGGCAGCGCGATGTAACCCATCATGCTGTTTAGCACGTGTTTAGTCAATCCCTTGAATGCTGTAAAGGACAGTGATTTCTATTTTAACTTGGTTTTATTGTCTACATACATTTGAAACGAATGTGTTATTTACAGTTGATCTGTGTTAACCCTTGCACCACTACATTAAAAAAAAATCCCCACCAATTTGAAGTTGTGTCTCGCTACCGTGACCCACAATTTAAACTAGTTGAAAATTACTCATATTTGTTCAATCTGAGACGAAACATTTGAAAATCTTGATGTTTAAACACTCATCTCGTTCCCAATAACTGTGATTTAACTTGCTAATAAAATGGATTAAAAACGACTACAGTCTTGCTCAGCGGTTAAAGTGTTGAGCGTACAAGTGGGCACTCGTAGTGAAATGGTTAAGCATATATGACAGCCCTCACAGTGAGATAGCAGTCAAAGCATATTTCTCTGTGGTAAAGCGTGATTTATCTTACAATATATCAAGTATATATCTAAGCCAGTAAACACGAGGCGTTGAGACAATGCTGGGTTAATTGCGGGCCAGCGTCACAGACGGAGAACCGGTATTAAACCAACATTATTTGTCGTGTGTCTTGTTTACAGGAAATGTATAAGATAAGGAATAAAGTCGATATCAGAATTTAAAAGGCGGTAGTCGTGATCGTTGAGATCCTATAATAATAAATAAGAAGTATTTGACAATGGAGGGTGGGGGAGAGGGGCATTACAGGATACACCAAACAATGCCAACATGATGGTGCTGTGTTGACAATGGAGGGTGGGGGGAGAGGGGCATTACAGGATACACCAAACAATGCCAACATGATGGTGCTGTGTTGACAATGGAGGGTGGGGGGAGAGGGGCATTACAGGATACACCAAACAATGCCAACATGATGGTGCTGTGTTGACAATGGAGGGTGGGGGGAAAGGGGCATTACAGGATACACCAAACAATGCCAACATGATGGTGCTGTGTTGACAATGGAGGGTGGGGGGAGAGGGGCATTACAGGATACACCAAACAATGCCAACATGATGGTGCTGTGTTGACAATGGAGGGTGGGGGGAGAGGGGCATTACAGGATACACCAAACAATGCCAACATGATGGTGCTGTGTTGACAATGGAGGGTGGGGGAGGGGGGCATTACAGGATACACCAAACAATGCCAACATGATGGTGCTGTGTTGACAATGGAGGGTGGGGGGAGGGGGGCATCACAGGATACACCAAACAATGCCAACATGATGGTGCTGTGTTGACAATGGAGGGTGGGGGGAGGGGGGCATTACAGGATACACCAAACAATGCCAACATGATAGTGCTGTGTTGACAATGGAGGGTGGGGGAGGGGGGCTCTACAGGATACACCAAACAATGCCAACATGATAGTGCTGCGTTGACAATGGAGGGTGGGGGGAGGGGGGCATTACATGATACACCAAACAATGCCAACATGATGGTGCTGTGTTGACAATGGAGGGTGGGGGGAGGGGGGCGTTACAGGATACACCAAACAATGCCAACATGATGGTGCTGTGTTGACAATGGAGGGTGGGGGGAGGGGGGCATTACATGATACACCAAACAATGCCAACATGATGGTGCTGTGTTGACAATGGAGGGTGGGGGGAGGGGGGCATTACAGGATACACCAAACAATGCCAACATGATGGTGCTGTGTTGACAATGGAGGGTGGGGGAGGGGGGCATTACATGATACACCAAACAATGCCAACATGATAGTGCTGTGTTGACAATGGAGGGTGGGGGGAGGGGGGCATTACAGGATACACCAAACAATGCCAACATGATGGTGCTGTGTTGACAATGGAGGGTGGGGGGAGGGGGGCATCACATGATACACCAAACAATGCCAACATGATAGTGCTGTGTTGACAATGGAGGGTGGGGGGAGGGGGGCATTACAGGATACACCAAACAATGCCAACATGATAGTGCTGTGTTGACAATGGAGGGTAGGGGGAGGGGGGCATTACAGGATACACCAAACAATGCCAACATGATGGTGCTGTGTTGACAATGGAGGGTGGGGGAGGGGGGCATTACAGGATACACCAAACAATGCCAACATGATGGTGCTGTGTTGACAATGGAGGGTGGGGGGAGAGGGGCATCACAGGATACACCAAACAATGCCAACATGATGGTGCTGTGTTGACAATGGAGGGTGGGGGGAGGGGGGCATTACATGATACACCAAACAATGCCAACATGATGGTGCTGTGTTGACAATGGAGGGTGGGGGGAGGGGGGCATTACAGGATACACCAAACAATGCCAACATGATGGTGCTGTGTTGACAATGGAGGGTGGGGGGGAGGGGGGCATCACAGGATACACCAAACAATGCCAACATGATGGTGCTGTGTTGACAATGGAGGGTGGGGGGAGGGGGGCATTACAGGATACACCAAACAATGCCAACATGATAGTGCTGTGTTGACAATGGAGGGTGGGGGGAGGGGGGCATCACAGGATACACCAAACAATGCCAACATGATGGTGCTGTGTTGACAATGGAGGGTGGGGGGAGGGGGGCATCACAGGATACACCAAACAATGCCAACATGATGGTGCTGTGTTGACAATGGAGGGTGGGGGGAGGGGGGCATTACAGGATACACCAAACAATGCCAACATGATGGTGCTGTGTTGACAATGGAGGGTGGGGGGGAGGGGGGCATCACAGGATACACCAAACAATGCCAACATGATGGTGCTGTGTTGACAATGGAGGGTGGGGGGAGGGGGGCATTACAGGATACACCAAACAATGCCAACATGATGGTGCTGTGTTGACAATGGAGGGTGGGGGGAGGGGGGCATCACAGGATACACCAAACAATGCCAACATGATGGTGCTGTGTTGACAATGGAGGGTGGGGGGAGGGGGGCATCACAGGATACACCAAACAATGCCAACATGATAGTGCTGTGTTGACAATGGAGGGTGGGGGGAGGGGGGCATTACAGGATACACCAAACAATGCCAACATGATGGTGCTGTGTTGACAATGGAGGGTGGGGGGAGGGGGGCATTACAGGATACACCAAACAATGCCAACATGATGGTGCTGTGTTGACAATGGAGGGTGGGGGGGAGGGGGGCATCACAGGATACACCAAACAATGCCAACATGATGGTGCTGTGTTGACAATGGAGGGTGGGGGAGGGGGGCATTACAGGATACACCAAACAATGCCAACATGATGGTGCTGTGTTGACAATGGAGGGTGGGGGGAGGGGGGCATCACAGGATACACCAAACAATGCCAACATGATGGTGCTGTGTTGACAATGGAGGGTGGGGGAGGGGGGCATTACAGGATACACCAAACAATGCCAACATGATGGTGCTGTGTTGACAATGGAGGGTGGGGGGAGGGGGGCATTACAGGATACACCAAACAATGCCAACATGATGGTGCTGTGTTGACAATGGAGGGTGGGGGAGGGGGGCATCACAGGATACACCAAACAATGCCAACATGATGGTGCTGTGTTGACAATGGAGGGTGGGGGGAGGGGGGCATTACAGGATACACCAAACAATGCCAACATGATGGTGCTGTGTTGACAATGGAGGGTGGGGGGGAGGGGGGCATCACAGGATACACCAAACAATGCCAACATGATGGTGCTGTGTTGACAATGGAGGGTGGGGGGAGGGGGGCATTACAGGATACACCAAACAATGCCAACATGATGGTGCTGTGTTGACAATGGAGGGTGGGGGGAGGGGGGCATTACAGGATACACCAAACAATGCCAACATGATGGTGCTGTGTTGACAATGGAGGGTGGGGGAGGGGGGCATTACAGGATACACCAAACAATGCCAACATGATGGTGCTGTGTTGACAATGGAGGGGGGGGAGAGGGGCATTACAGGATACACCAAACAATGCCAACATGATGGTGCTGTGTTGACAATGGAGGGTAGGGGGAGGGGGGCATTACAGGATACACCAAACAATGCCAACATGATGGTGCTGTGTTGACAATGGAGGGTGGGGGAGGGGGGCATTACAGGATACACCAAACAATGCCAACATGATGGTGCTGTGTTGACAATGGAGGGTGGGGGGAGGGGGGCATTACAGGATACACCAAACAATGCCAACATGATGGTGCTGTGTTGACAATGGAGGGTGGGGAAGGGGGGCATTACATGATACACCAAACAATGCCAACATGATGGTGCTGTGTTGACAATGGAGGGTGGGGGGAGGGGGGCATTACAGGATACACCAAACAATGCCAACATGATAGTGCTGTGTTGACAATGGAGGGTGGGGGGAGGGGGGCATTACAGGATACACCAAACAATGCCAACATGATGGTGCTGTGTTGACAATGGAGGGTGGGGGGAGGGGGGCATTACAGGATACACCAAACAATGCCAACATGATGGTGCTGTGTTGACAATGGAGGGTGGGGGGAGAGGGGCATTACAGGATACACCAAACAATGCCAACATGATGGTGCTGTGTTGACAATGGAGGGTGGGGGAGGGGGGCATTACATGATACACCAAACAATGCCAACATGATGGTGCTGTGTTGACAATGGAGGGTGGGGGGAGGGGGGCATTACATGATACACCAAACAATGCCAACATGATGGTGCTGTGTTGACAATGGAGGGTGGGGGGAGAGGGGCATTACAGGATACACCAAACAATGCCAACATGATGGTGCTGTGTTGACAATGGAGGGTGGGGGGAGAGGGGCATTACAGGATACACCAAACAATGCCAACATGATAGTGCTGTGTTGACAATGGAGGGTGGGGGGAGAGGGGCATTACAGCGTTGATACACCAAACAATGCCAACATGATGGTGCTGTGTTGACAATGGAGGGTGGGGGGAGGGGGGCATTACAGGATACACCAAACAATGCCAACATGATGGTGCTGTGTTGACAATGGAGGGTGGGGGGAGGGGGG